>PVKP010001259.1:138967-152881 GCA_004027715.1 Plecturocebus donacophilus
ATAGTATGTGTGGTGTGTATATTATGTGTGATGTGTGGTGTGTGTGTGATGTATAGTGTGTGTGTATGGTGTGTGTGATGTATAGTTGTGTTGTGTATGGTGGGTGTGGTGTGGTGTGTGTGTGATGTATAGTATCTGTGGTGTGTATAGTGTGTAATGTGTGGTGTATGTGCGATGTATAGTGTGTGTGGTGTGTATGGTGTATGTGATGTGTGGTGTGTGTGTGTGATGTATGGTGTGTGTCGTGTGTACGGTGTGTGTGGGGTGTGTGGGGTGTGTGTGTACAGAATGTGAAAGCCCTTAGAGGTTCTTACTCTAGCTTTTACCTTCCAGAGCAGCCTGCCCAATTCCTGGCACGTGGCTGGTGCAGGCAGTGAATGATCAGACCCAGTTGACCACTCCACCTGCTGAGTGGGACAGAACGGATTTCTTCTGTGCCTCCTAGGTACGTGAGAAAGTACTGACAGAGCTGTAGGAGTCCGGCCACTCCTAGCCTGGCCATGTGACGGCTGAACCGTGGTGGCGTACTTACTGGTGGATAGCCTGGAGGAACTTCCTCTGGTGCTTCCTGACTTTGGCATGGTCAATCTTCTTTAGCAGCTTTGTGTGTTTATAGATTAACCACGTTTCCCGAAGGACGTTGGCTGCAGCGTTCTTGATCTAAGGAAGAATAAATAAAGTAGGCTGCTATCAGGTTCATTTTCTTAGGTTCACATAATATGTTTTTTTGTGGTTGCTACTGTAGTCTACCTCATAAGGAAACGATTTTCCAATGATCTATTTTCTTAATCAAAATCATGAAATTCCTAGAAAAGATGATTAAGGCCGGGAGCGTTAGCTCACACCTATAATCCCAGTACTTTGGGAGGCCAAGGCGGGTGGATCACCAGAGGTTAAGAGTTCGAGACCAGCCTGGCCAACACTGTGAAACCCTGTCTCTAAGAAAAATACAAAATTAGCCAGGTATGGCGGCGCATGCCTGTAATCCCAGCTACTTGAGAGACCGAGGCAGGAGAATTGCTTGAACCTGAAAGGCGGAGGTTGCAGTGAGCTGAGATGGCACCATTGCACTCCAGCCTGGGCAAAAAGAGTGAAACTCCGTCTCAAAACAAAACAAAACAAAACAAAAAGATGATTAAAATTCATCTCTTATTAATCTTGTATTGGACACTGCAGACCAGAGCTTGAAGTTGAAGGGTGTTTCTTTCTTTCTTTTTTTTCACTTAATTATTTCAGTACTGTCTCTTGACTGCCGTTGCCGATGCTATATTTAGACAGGCTGCATGAGACCTTGAGTCCCGGGGTCCCCTTGGAAAATAGCTAGCAATATACCACTGCTACCCTTACGTGCACACTTCCAAGCTTTACCTGAGATTGCCACTTAGTGTATATGGTACATTGCTTGGATTCAGAGAGTAAACAGATTTCCTATCACCTGGAGATTTTAAAAGACTTCTTTGAGAAGATGTCTTTCCCACTGATTGAAACTGTAGGTACCAACGAGCCCATTGTCTCTTATCCCAAATGGCCAAAAACATTTGCACTGCAATTTTGCATGTAAATGTAATTGGCACAAAACGGAAATAATTTCCAAGCAATGTTGAAAATCAGTGAAGATATTTAGGTGTGAAAGCAGAGCTTCCTCGTTCCCAAGGCTGGCTCCTTCACTGTGCACTGCAATCACACAATTCCACATACGACGCTGTCATCTGTTGACATGGAAACCACTGATACCACCAAGCTCACGACTGAGCTGAGATGTATCAATGGCATCCAGATGGCAGGGGACAAAGTTTTAATCCAAACACAGACATCTTCGGCAATTAGTAACAAGAGCAAGAGAAAACATTCCTTATTAAGCACAAGCTAAACAGATTTTTGATTAACCATCCCCATTTCTGTCAGCCACGCAGATTGGCATGGGTCCATGGGCCTGGGGCCTGAAAGTAAGGAGGCCAGCCTAATAGAAATCAGCTTACTAGCCAGAAAGGGTTTTAATAAAATTAGAGAATACAGACCTGCTTCTTCTGACTGACATCAACAGATGGGACGTTGTTAAAATCCCGAGACGCGTGGGAAGGCTAGGAAACATTGTTTTGCAGGCTGATAACTTTTGTGTGTGTATGTTTTTAAAATTTATTACTAAGGCTGGATTCTATTTTTCATTGGCGCTGAAGTGATGTTTTTAAAAGAACAGCTAAGTCTTCTCAGAAATGTCTAAGGGACATAAATATTGCTTTTAAAAAATTCAGTAAAGATCCACCATGAAAATGGTTTTAAATGACTTAATTGCCCGCCTCTAGAACTTTCTTGCCTGAAAGGAAGCAGGTCGTGGTGAGAAGCTGGAAACAGTGTGTCCAGGAGAGGACAGCGTGGTCTCTGGGGGTCCTGCTTAGGGGGCTAGAGGGAACAGCAGCCTTCTGGCGAAAAAAGGCGTCATGGAAGGGAAGCCTTGCCTTCTGCAGAGCGCACGTTTAATACTACTGCCCTCCTTTTGCAGGGAGCGGGTCAATTTGATCTGTCATTTCTTCAGTTTCCCCGGGCACTTAGCCTCTTAGGAAAGCCTCAAAGAAACTAGAAAGTCTGCAGATGAATCCCTGCTCTGTCAATTATTAAGCAGTTTAGGAGCAAATGCTTCATTATCTATAAGACAGGAAAAATAAAGGCTCACCTTAGGGCTGCCGTGAGGCGATGATGATGGTGCTGTGGGCAACAGCTAACATCTACCAGGTGCAGCCACAGGTCTGAGTACTTCATATGTCTAAACTTTTTTTTTTAGACAGGAGTTTTGCTCTTGTCGCCCAGGCTGGAGTGCAGTGGCGCGATCTCGGCTCACTGCAACCTCCGCTTCTCAGGTTCAAGAGATTCTCCTGCCTCAGACTCCCCAGTATTTGGGACTACAGGTGCACGCTGCCATGCCCAGCTAATTTTTGTATTTTTAGTAGAGACAGGGTTTCACCATGTTGGCCAGGATGCTCTCGATCTCTTGACCTTGTGATCCGCCCACCTCGGCCTCGCAAAGTGCTGGAGTTACAGGTGTGAGCCACCGCGCCCAGCCCCAAGCTCCTTTAATCCTCATCACAACCCTATCGGGGAGGTACTAATAGTATCCCTATCTTACAGATGAAGAAACCGAGACACAGACCAGGACTAGGCAATTATAAATGGCAAACTGAGTCAATGTGGGTTTGAATGCTATCTAGAATGTAAAGTACCACACAGACATTAGTTAATATTATCTAGCTCAAACCCCTCATTGAACATATGAGGAAACCACTTCAGAGATGGAATGCGAGAGCCAGAATCACACAGCTAGCTAATGGCAAAGTCAAAACCAGAGCCAGGTCCAGGAAGAGCCAAAGGTTTTCATGTGGACTGAAGGAAACAAACGACATCATTTCCTGTTTTCCAGGATCAAGGAATTGGAAAGAACATTGTTTTTTTTTTTTTTTTAAATCATCATGGCCCTCACTTAGCAATATGACAGAACACAGAGTCCAGGTCCTGCACTTAACTTCAGCCCAAATGAAAGATATCGAAGTCACAGCACGGCTCGGGTGGCAGAGAGAGGCAGCCACATCATCCTTATGAGTTTGGAGGGAGGCCACTGCGCATTCGGGAAAGTGATGTTAACTGCCAGCCCTTGCACTGACTCTGAAATTAATTACCAGCAAACAGCCTGGCACAAAGCTAAGTAGATCAATATCTGCAAGGGAAAAAGAAATAGGCTTTTAACTACACTGTGCTTTCCCAGGTGGACAGTAAATGCTATTGTGGCCAGGGTGTCCCTCCAGTTCACCTGGCTGAGTGATCTGAGCATTGCATCGCTGGGGTCGGGAGCAGATGAGGTCATGTGCCCTTCCTCAGATTTGCCGAGCCTCCAAAGGGCTCCATGCACCCTTCCCGAATGGAGGCTTGGGTACCTCCTGACCTCTCCTGCTGGGCAGAGGCACTAGGGCCAAAAGGCGCTCTCAGGGTGCGGCCATGGAACGGGGCAGGACTCAAGGTTGGCCACAATTGGATGGCTTTGGGGATGGTTGGAAGAGGACCCTTCGTGAATGGAAGTCCAGCTGTCCTGCCTCTAAAACCCACAGACAAATGGGCTGATTGTTTTCTGCGAGCCCAGAAACTCTCTACCAAAAAATTGCTTCCACTCTGACTGGAGCCAGAGAATGGGCTCTACGACCCACTTTAGGAAGGGCTCTGAGATGAACGGGCCTGGGCAAGAAAGTGGTCCAATGAAGACCTCGCAAATTATGGTGACAGATAACATTTACTGAGTGCTTACTAAGCTGTATGTCTGCATTGTTTCATTAAGCCTCAGAAGAACTTGACAAATAGATGGGATCACGAGCTCCACATGGGACCCACTACTGAACTTCTGAGACTCTTTATTCATACATTTGAGGAACAGTTAATGAGCACCTACAATGGGCCAGACGTTGTTCTAGCAAGTGAGAATGCCACAGCGAACAAATCAGTAACATTCCTGCCCTGATGGAGCTTGCAGTCTTGTGGAGGAGACCCTATGCAGTTTGTATTATAGCATCAGGTAATAAGTGCTTAAAGAACCACCACAACAAAGTGGGCTCCGGGGCTACAGAATGATGCAAGTGCTACCTGCATCTGTGAAATGGGATTACTCTGTTGATTAAATGAGACTATACTTAAAACATTAACACAGAGCCTGGCCATATCCTCAATACATGGTGCCTTTGTTAATATTCTCCCCGTCCAACAAATGTCAGCTTCCTTCCCTCTAATTTCCCCAACCCACAAGAAAGCATAAAACATAACACACATCTCTTCCTCAGGCTCTTGGCCACAGCATCCCATGTCAGTGACTTTCTCTGGCCACCTCTCTGCCCAGGTAACCTGCTACTTGGTATTACAGAGAGGCTGTCCGTTGTAGCAAAGATGCCTGGGGCAGGAGTACAAGGGGGATGAAAGGAGCACGCTTCTTGGGCACCCTAAGCCTCCAGCAGCCACAGGAGCCCTGGGAAACTCCAGGAGTCCCATTGGCAGAGCCCCCCAGGGAAGAAATCACTAGCATGCCCATTATGGTGCCAGGAATCCTTGCCAGGGAAGTATTCTACTTGGAGGTTGGAGACGGGGGAAGGGAGGCCCGGCCGGTGGGTGTGATTTAAATACATGCATCTTGGACAATTTCTTCACTGTGTGAACATCACAGAGTGTACTTAAACAAACCCAGTTGGTACAGCCTACTACACACCTAGGCTGTATGGCATGCCTATTGCTCCTAGGCTACAGTCTGTATGCATGTTCCTGCACTGAAGGCAACTGTAACACAAATCACTAGGGGATAGGAATTTTTCAGCCCCATTATCGCCTTCTGACACCACCTTGGTGCATGTGCTCCATCATTGACTGAAACGTCGTTATGCGGTGCATGACTGCAACTTCAAGGAGTTACCTAGGTTGAAACTAGGCTGGGTGATGATCAGATCACTATCGGAGAATCTGCAAGCCGGCCCTGTCTTCACAGACCCCGACTGAAGGTGTCCACCACACACAGGACTAGAGAAGGGGGCCGGTTCCTCTTTCCCGTTTGCCAAGCCCACTCTCCCTCATCACCACCCCGCACACGTGCTCTGGCTCCGCTGGCTGCCCTCTCTGTCATCACCCTGCTTGCACCTTCTCGCTTTCCTTCCCCTGTTCTATTCCACACCCTCTTTGCAGGCTTCTCTGCCTGCCTTACCCGGAGGCCCTCACGGACCCATTAGAACTGGGACCTCCACCCTTCTGGCTGGCAGGATATTGGGTAGAGAGAGAGGAGATGTATTTCTGTGGTTCAGAGTTGGAGCTGGAAGTCCTCCCTGCAGCAGTATGGGAACGGGTGGTGGCTAATTCTATAATGCTACTTATGTGGCACTCAGTCAGGGTGGACTTAAGCTGGCTTTTCTCTTCAGCAGGCCTAGGGCCCTCATCCCATGCTGGGTTCTAAGGAACTGACCGCCCTAGAGGCCTGATGGATGGTCTGGGAGCAAACTGGATCCTGCGTAGGCTGGGGGCCCACCCTTGCCCCTTTCTGGACCCACCTTCTCATCTGGGTTGGAGTGGTTCATCCCTAAGGTCCCTCCAGCATAAACGTACAATGTTTCTGTGACTGTTGCTGAAGAAAACCTGCACCCAGTCTGTCTGGGACAGAACCTTTGTGTGTGGTGTAATTGATAATCCTCTTCTCGGGAGAATTAGCATTCCTGATAACTGCCCTATTGATTATCGATCAATTTTAAAGCGACAAAGACTCATTCTGGAAATGCACTCTGGAGCCCAACCAGCTGTCCGTTAGCTGTCCTTTAGCCAGAGCTTCGATATCTGGCACCACAATGACCACCATTGTTTTCCTATGAAATACTTCTACTAAGAGTCACCTTTGAATTAGCCTGCTGAAGAAAATTTTTTCTAGCAAGATTATGATCGAACTTTGGCATATGCGTGTAATTAAAGAAAAGTTTTCTTTAGTGTCATTCAGGAGATAGTAGGTGGGGACTACTTAAAGGTTTTTGAGCAGGAAGTAATATGTTCAAAGCTAAGCCTGAGAGTCTAAGGAGAGCCATAGGAAAGCAGAGTGCAGGAGGACCGTGGTAACGGAGGACCAAGTGAGGAGAGCAGGTAGCAGGCTGCTGTGATGGAGCAAGACTGCGATGTAACAGAAATTACATCACACACAAAGTTCTGTCCGAGACAGACTGGGCGCAGTCATAGAAACATTGTGCATTTCAGCTGGAAGGACCCTTAGGGATGCGCCATGCGAACCCAGATGAGAAGACGCAGGCCCAGAGAAGACGGTGGCTTCAAGTGTGGTGGGGCAGAGGCCCTGGAGAGGCAGGCAAGTGTACGGCAAGGTTAAATCAGGCTCGGAAAGTGCTCAGACCCCTGTGGGGTCCAGGGCCCAGAGGAGTCAGAAATGGGGTTGTCTTTAGGTGTGGAATCTGGAAGAACACAATGTCACGAGCACACCAGGGACGTTAGGAGAAGGAACTCGTTTGGGGAAATTGTGGGTTTAGTTTTGATCTTCCTCATTGAAGTGTACTTGGATGAGCTACTTTGGGCAAGAAACCCTTGCAGCCAGAAGGAGATGATCGATCCTCAGCACACACCCACTGTGCTGTCTGAAGGTTCTGCTCAGTGTGGCTTGATGTGGAGAGTAGGTACTGCAAACAAAGTATCTCCGGTCCATGGTGCCTCTCAAGCCAAGTGTGTCCATGGCTGCCCACTCTGCCTTTGACAAGAAAAAGTGCTCTCTGGGCCGGGCACGGTGGCTCACCTTGCAATCCCAGCACTTTGGGAGGTCAAGGCGGGTGGATCACAAGGTCAGGAGTTCAAGACAAGCCTGGCCAATATGGTGAAACCCCGTCTCTACTAAAAATATAAAAAATTAGCTGGGTGTGGTGGCATGCACCTGTAGTCCCAGCTACTTGTTAGGCTGAGGCAGGAGAATCACCTGAACCTGGGAGGCAGAAGTTGCAGTGAGCCAAGATTGTGCCACTGCTCTCCAGCCTGGGTGACAGAGTGAGACTCTGTCAAAGAAGAAGAGGAAGAAAGAATGAAGAAGAAAAAAGAAAGAGGAAGAGGAAGAAGAAGAGGAGGAGGAGGTGGAGCAGCAGCAGCAGTGCTCTCTGAGGGCCATCAGAGGTTAAGGATGGGGGTAAGACCACCTCTTACCCATCTTGGCGCCCGCAGAGTACAGAGTGTGGCACCCAGGGAGTGACCTCTGGGATGGATGTTTAGTTACATAAAACAGAAAGATGGGGACATGGAAGCACTGAGTGGCAGAAAAGATGGGGCTCTAGTATCTTCTTCCAGTCCCTCTGTGCGTCATGTGCTTATATATTATCCAGTAGCCCAGAGGTTAGCAATAAGTTATAATTATAGAAAGACAATGGCAGCGACACTGCCAATCAGCGTGGGAAGACCTGATCAAATGCAATACAGAAATGACGTGGCCACCAGGGTTGAGAAGGTATACGAGGAAAGAAGATAAGCATGGGATTCAGGAAAACCAGAAACCGAGTCCTCACCCGGTGCCGTCAGACCCTCTTCCCTCCCCACAAGTAAATAAACAGAAACAGTGCTGGCTCTCTTGGCAAAGGCTACACTGCAGACTTGACGGCAACATGAAGAAACACTAGAACTATTTGGGTATGATTTGTGATTAATAGCTACAATTCCTTTCTTCGTTTTGCTTAGGTGTTTGAACATCAAGGTAGCATATACCGGTAAGAGACCTGCTTTTATCTGTTACATACACCGATTGTCCACTCCAAAGAGGTTGCAATTATGCCACCGTCAACTCCTTCCACACTGGATCTTTCTCTGAAAATTCACTGAGATGTTATGAACAGACTAACTTTAGCATCTTCTTGACCAATGTGCCACTCCAGTTGGACACAGTGGGCCATTGGGAGAGGACAGAGGGCAGCCCAGCCACCCCCAGGTGATGAAAGGTGGGCTTCTCTTGTGAGCAGGTCAGAGTCAGCTCAAACCAGAGTGGACCAAGGACCCACACATCCAGTTTCATTTCAACTAGGGTTATGTAAAAGAACCTTCAGAAGTTCTAGTCCTGGCAGCTTTGAAAACCTTCTCTCTGCAAGAGCCATCCCTTCTGTGTTATTTGTTTCCTTGAGAAAAGATACTGGATACTAAAGGGACATTTCAACAGATTGAAATGTTCTCAGAAAAGTGAGATGTTATTCGATTAAAAAGCTACCTTACATTCATGGATGAGCAATAAATATTTGTTGATTTGATTTTCAGTCCTAGTCTTGAAGAAGAGAGTGGAATAGAAGAGGATGTTAGGGAATCATCTTTGAAAGATTAAAATTGGCAACCACAATCTCATCCTCTACAATTACATTGCAGGAAAAAATTGTTTATTTTCCTGGCATACAAAGGAGCTGGCTTTCCTCAGCTTTATTTTCCTCTAGCGTCTGATTTATTGGTGAAAAATGGAGAGGACAAAGGAATAACATGAAATACAAAGAATATACTTGGCTTAAAAAAGAAAATAGAATAAACAGAGACTGCTAATGTCGCTACTCTTGGTAAACAGCTTAGAGAGCGTTTTGGAGGCAAAACATCTCCCTTTCCTCACTCAGGCATGCAGCTGCAATTCAGTGAAAATTGCTTCAGGAAAATAGATGCAAGTGGATTTGCATTTAGGTGTTTCAATAACTTGAGTCATTTTCTCAATACTGAGCATGACTTTCGCACCTATTATTAGAGGGGGCTGAAAGAGGGTGGCCAAGAGGCGGGGTCCCGGCAGGCCTGACTGCGGTAACAGCCTTCAATCACTGCCATCGGGATGTGACAAGTCACGGCTTTTTTTGGTGCAGCTGATAGCTCAGGGCCGTGATGTACCAACACTTGAATGTCAACGACATAAGAATATTTGCCTGTACCAGTTCCTTTTAACACCCGTGAAGGCTCTTTAAAGCATCCAATAAAGGTAATCAAAGACCAGACAATCAGACACCATAAATAATTCTGCTGAGAAACCGGAGAGGCCGTGGTGACTGCACACTCTCCCGCCGCCTTCCCCGAGAGCTCCCTCGAAGCTCTGTCTGTCACTGTCCCTCTCGCTCTCTCTTTTTGCTCTCCCTTCCTGCCTTTGTCTCTGTTTCTAACACGTTTTTGCTGCTGTGCAACATTAATCACTGAATATCTTCTCTAGCTTTCAAAACCCCCAATCAACATTTGGTTGCTCCTGGGTCCCTTAACCTACTTTAGTCCTAAATGAAAAAGACCAAGGAGGCAGAGACAGGGACACAGGGCTTTCGTTCTGTCTTGTCTCAGAAAGAGGACAGTCTTGCAAGAAATCATCTTACTGACCTGCCTTGAGACTGTAGTTCTAAAGGTTTTCCATAAAAGCTGTCCTTGAATAAGCAGCTCCTGCCTTGCCCATGCGGCCTGCAGTTACTCTGGAAGGCTTGCATCTGTCTCTTCTAAATGGGGTGTCCAGCTTTCAGCAGCTAAATGGTCTACCCATTCCTGCATATTTTCAGTTCTTCATCTTCCTTAACCACTTTCATAACGGTTCAAGTGAGAAACATTCACCGGAAAACCCAAAAGGGAAAAACTGGATGATGATGTTTTGATGAACAATTTTGTTTAGGAATGTGGACTCTACTAGAATTATTCTTTTTTTTTTTTTTTGAGATGGAGTCTCACCCTGTTACCGGGATGGAGTGCACTGGCGCGATCTCAGCTCACTGCAACCTCCACTTCCCAGGTTCAAGTGATTCTCCTGCCGCAGCCTCCCAAGTAGCTGGGATCACAGGCGCGTGCCACCATACCAGGCTCATTTTTGTATTTTTAGTAGAGATAGGGTTTCACCATGTTGGCCAGGATGGTCTTGATCTCTTGACCTCATTATTAGCCCACCTCAGCCTCCCAAAGTGCTGGGATTACAGGCATGAGCCACTGTGCCCAGCTTAGAATGATTCTTTAAGTGATTTTTTTTAAAGGATTAGACTTAGGTACATTCTCAATATAGTTTTATAGTTTTAGTACATTTTCAATATAGTTTTCTCCTTCCTAATGAGAATCCTGAAAATATTTGAGCATAAACAAAAAATACTGCCTCATACTGAGTGATTTATTTGGTATCATCAGGCAAAGCGGCAGGTTATACCATTGTAGGCCATTCATTAAATTATCAGGAAAATTATGTGGCTGTCTGCCCCATGCACAGTGATTGAACAGAAGACAGGAACCGGTGTGTGGAGATGCCATTTCCATTTTGTGGAGGCCGTTTGCCTATGTCTGGGGCTCCCTCAAACATACCCTTTAAAAGCCTGGTGAAGACCCATGCCACGTGACCATCTGCTTTCCGACGGGCTTCCACCGTGGCCGTAAGCCCCCATCAGACATGGCTGTGGCATCTTACCCGCTTGGTGAGCTGGGTGTCCATCATGAAGTTGTGAACGTGCTTCTCTGCTTTGGTGAGTTCCAGCTTTCGGGCCACCACGGCCACCACCAGGGCAGTGCAGCCTGCACCCTGTGGGGGACACCAAGAGGACCAGAAGGGAAAGAACATATCATTAAGAGGTAAGTCGAGAGACTCAACACACCTGGTGCCCACGGGGGTCGTTTCCTGGGAGTGCAGTGGGAACTCAAGCTCTCTGGCCGCTCACGACCAAGCCACAAAATCTGTCGAAACCTGTCAGGACTCTGATGTCCTGACCCACAAAGGGGCCGGCAGTGCCTCTTGGGTTGTGCTCTGCAGCTGACCTCTGGGAGACTGTGCTAGCCGGTTCTCAATGGAGAAGGATGCTGGGTGGCACTGAGGCTTTGGGGGGTTTAACCAACAGATATTCACTTGGTCCCCTGCCAAGCTGTGCAGCACAAGACAGAGGGGCCAGCACACACAGGCCCCCTCTCCCTCACGCAGGTCTCCATCCCACCGCCAGCACTAGACCAGTGGCCCGGGAGGAAAGAAGGCAGGCCATCAGCTGGGCCACCCATGCCAGTGGCTGACGGTGTTCCTGAAAACAATCTAACGAAGAGGCAATACCTTTCCCCAGGGCTTGTTTCACAGAGGGTACCCAGGTTGGCACGAACACATGCACTCAGTGACTGTGCTTGCTCTACAGTTGGGCCTTTTCACCTGAAGTTTTCGGCTATGACTCAGCACAGGGAATCGGTCCCTTCCTGCCTTCACCAGGAGGCTTCTGAATTCACCATCATGCAGAGATTTTAAAGACAATACCACTTCTTCTGGATCAAAACCAGGATGTTAAGTGAGGCCGCAGCAGACCCTTGGGATTTTCCGCAACAGGGGTCCTAGTCTGCTCTGTAGGTCCATGCTAGGGGACCCTGGGGGAGGGTGGGCGGAGAAGCACCCTCTGCTGGGCCCCGAGAATGATGGGACTCGCTTTCCCTCTCTGAATCCTCTGGGTGCGTGCTTGACTGGCTGGGAAGTAAGCGGGGAATTCCCTGCACATTCCAACATTCTCCTGATGCATTTTAAAATTGTCTTTGCTGTGCTTCTGGGCTGGCTTGTGAGCACAGGGGGAAGTCAGACTCACTCCTCCCCCTGGCTCTTCTGCAGGCAGCGGGAGTCAGCCCGTCCTGCAAGTGGACTCTTGTCAAAGACCATCACCCTCTGCCTGCACGCTGTGCCCTGCGCTGCCCTGACCACCACTCATGGAAAGAGATGATGAACTTATTAAAACCAACAACAGGGCCGGGCGCGGTGTCTCACGCCTGTAATCCCAGCACTTTGGGAGGCCCAGGTGGGTGGATCACGAAGTCAGGAGTTCGAGACCAGCCTGGCCAACACAGCGAAACCCCGTCTCTACTAAAAATACAAAAATCAGCTGGGCGTGGCGGCAGGTGCCTGTAATCCCAGCTACTCAGGAGGCTGAGGCAGGAGAATCATGTGACCCCAGGAGGCAAAGGTTGCAGTGAGCACAGATTGTACCACTGTACTCCAGCCTGGGTGACAGATCTAGACTCCATCTCAAAAAAAAAAAAAGAAGCCAACGACTGAATCCCAGATGCCAAATGGTAATTCTAGTTGCCACAGAACCCAGTCTAGCAGTTGAGGTCCCAGAATGGAAGGCATCCGTCAATAACATTTTTGGCTCATCAGGTCTTACAAAATGTGTGAGAAGCAGAAAAGAATGTTTTTCAAAGGTACTGTAATCTATAACCGACTTGGAAGGAATGTACATGGGTGGATCCGTTCCCTACTCTCTCTTTTAGAATCCCTTTCTCTCTTTATCCCACAGGCTGACAAAGGCTAGCCTGTCTGAAGTTTCGATGTGGTTGAAGTTCACAATGCTTTCTCCCAGTTTCCCACAAGGGTCCCCATTAAAACAATCTCGTGTTTCTCGGCACATTGGTTGGCCTCCCATTTCTAGGACAACAAAGTGAAAAGAACCAAGTCTGTGTGAACTTTCCTTTTCTGACCTCATTTTCCTCTTTTGTTCGAGGACGGCTGTGTTTTTTCAGCTTCTGTGACTTACAGGAGACTCTGTGCCCAATTTTCAAAGGATCTGGGTAGTTGCACAGCCTGGTCTGTAGCTGTAATCAATTTAGCCAGGCCTCCAAAAGCAAAAAATAGCTTAAAAGAAGCCATCCTAGAGGGAAGATGTGTGCTCCCTTCCCCTCAACCGGACGGAGTGTCATCCCTCTCCTTTATATGGAGTTCCAAAAGTACTTTGGGCTGAAAGCCCAAAAAGAGGGCTATATCACAGCATTAAAAATGGAAGGTCAGATGGAGCGGTTCTCCCCAGGCTCCATTCTCCCTCCTCTCCTTAGGCCCAGGCAAAACTCGACTTAAATCATCCCTGAAAGCTGGGGTCCAGGAGGCCTGAAGCTTCCCTGCACCATGCTACTTCGGGATTTCAGTCACAACAATCAATCATCCACCATCCCAAATGTCCAGGGTCTAGATGGGGTGTTCCACCGCTCTTGCCATGGCCCACAGTGTAGCTGGTGGAATGAAGGGGGTGCTTTTAATTAGAAGTTAGAGTGTTTTATCTAAGGAACCATCTATCTCTATGATGAAGATAAATTTCTCTCTGGAGGCAGGACAGTGGACTGGATGACACTTCCCAGTTTCTTTCAACATAAAGATGTCATGACTCCCTTGTGAGTATCTCACTAGAGGATGCTGCATTCTTCACCCTTAATTCCAACTTAAATGGATGCTCTCAACTTCATTTTTCCATTAACTGGATGTAATTAGGGAAGTCACCAGTAATGACACCTAACCTGGTCTTTTCCATTAAGAGGCAACCTCATCAAGATGGGGTCAGACATCAGCAGCCTTCAGAAAGTGGTGGAAGTATCCTGAAGCCTAGACTGCTGAGCCTCTGCAGACTGTGCAGGGTGCAGGGAGGGAAAAGGAAGACGGGAGAGAAGACTAAGGAAGAGGAGCGG
>PVKP010001260.1:0-152786 GCA_004027715.1 Plecturocebus donacophilus
GAAGGGGAGGAAGGCAACAAATTACACTGCCACGTGTGTACCTATGCAACAATATTGAATGTTCTTCACATGTACCCCAAAACCTAAAATGCAATAAAAAAAAAAAAAGTATGGCATTTATAACTCAAAGCCATAGTAAACCAAGAAAAGCAACAAAATTCAACAAACACACTGAAGAACTACTACATAAAGGCACTGTGCAAGACACTGAAAATACAGAAATAAGAAAGCTCTTAACCCAGAGGCACTCAGAAACCCAGAGCCACATATATTGACATATAAATTTAAATACAGTGTGGTAGAATGATGTTCATCAGATGGCAGAACAGGACACTCCAGTGCTGGTCCCCTCAAAGAAACATCAATTTAAACAATAATTCGGACACAAAAATATTTTCACAAGAGCCTATGAATCCAGGTGAGAGATTATAGCATCTAGGTGTAGCACAAAAAGAAGACACATTGAGAGAGAGTAAGAAGGACAGTTTCACATTACCCATGTCATGCCTCTCCCAAGCCCAGACAGCACAGCGCAGAGACCCCCTGAATGGCAAAAGAAAAAGGAAGTGGGCACTCAACTTGGTCACAGACCCTAGCACAAGTGAAACCTGGCACCAGGCCAGGCCCTATAGCCCCAGGATCTAAGCTTGTTTTCATGAACTCATGCCCCAGGTCTATGCCAGTGCCAGGCCAGCTCCAGAGCCCTAGGCTTCAGGCCAACTCCCTCAACCCCAGGCTTCAGGCCTACCCCCATGCCAGGTCAGTTCCCATGGCCCAAGGGACCAGGCTGGCACCCACAGAGACAGGGTGACTGCTGAAGCCCCATGTTCCACTAGACTCAGGGTCCAGGCTGTCCCAGTCGCTCCCCAGTCAGCTTCCAGGACTGCTCTCTCAGAACTAGCTTCTAGTCCATCACCCATGGACCCAGCCTCCATGTGAGTGGGGAAAAAGTGTAGAGTTTTTGTATATGGTCAAAGTAAAATTGTTCTCAGCTTAAAACACACTTTTATAACTGTAGTAGCTTCCCTTCTCCATGGTTTTGCTTTTCAACGTTTCAGTAATCCATGGTCTAATATGGTCTGTAAATATTAAATGAAAAATTCCAGAAATAAACAATTCATAGGTTTAAAATTACATGCTATTCTGAATAGTATGATAAAATCTTGTGTTGTTATGCTTTGTCACACCTGGGAAAATGAATCATCTCTTTATCCAGTATATTCATGCTACTGTATACACTACCTGCCCATTAGTCACTTAGTAGCTGTCTAAATTATCAGATTAACCATCATGGTATCACAGTGCTTGTGTTCAGGTAACCGTTATTTGTCTTAATAATGGCCCCAAAGTACAAGATTGAGATGCTGGCGATTTGCATATGTCAAAGAGAAGCTATAAAGTAATTCCTTTAAAGGAAAAGATGAAAAAATATTTTGTGTATTTACTACACACAAAAAAAGGAATCAAAGTATACCACTAAAAAAACAAAATAAAAAAGAAACACAGTAAGAGAGAAAGAATGAAACAAAGAAACTACAAAACAGTTAGAAACAACAAAACAGCAGTAGTAAGTCCTTACCTATCCACAATTACTTTAAGTGTAAAAGGATGAAATTCTCCAATAAAAAGACACACAGTGGCTGAATGAATTCCAAAAAATACTGCTATATGCTGCCTACAATAGACTCACTTTAGCTTTAAGGACACACATAGGCTGAAAGTTTAAAGATGGAGAAAGATATTCCATACAAATGGTAACCAAAAGAAAACAGAAGTATTCAGACAATATAGACCTAATCACAAACTGTCGCAAGAGAAAATAAGATGATAATATGATGATAAAGAGGTCAATTCATCAAGAAGATACAATTGTAAATATATAAGCACCCAATGCTTAGCACCTAAATATATAAACAGAAATGAAAAGTGAAACAGAGAGAAACACAATATTAGTAGAAGACTTCAACAACCCATTTTTAATAATAATTTATTCTGCCAGAAAATCAATAAGAAAACAGCAAACTTGAACAACACTACAGACCAAATGGACTTCCATCCAACAGCAGAAGAACACATGTTCTTTTAGGTACACATGGAACATTCTTCAGAATAGATCACATACTTAGGCCATAAAATAAGTCTTAACAAATTTAAGAATATTGAAATCATAACTAGTATCATTTATACCATAATAGTATAAAAATAAGAAATCAATAATGAATGAAATTTGAAAAATTCACAAATATGTGGAAAGTAAACAACACATTCCTGACAACCAATGGGTCAAAGAAGAAATCAAAAGGGTAATACAAAAATATCTTGAGACAAAAAATGTAAATGGAAGCATGACATACTAAAACTCATAGGATGCAACAAAGGCCTTCTAAGAAGGATATTTATAGCAATAAATGCCTACATTAAGAAAAAAGAGAAAGATCTCAAATAAAGAAGCTAACTTTATACCTCAAGGAACTAGAAAAAGAAGAATAAACTAAGCTCAAAGTCAGCAAAAGGAAAGAAATAAGATCAAAGGATAAAGAAATAAGAGCAGAGAAAACAGAATACTACATAGCTTTAAAAAGGAAAGGAATTCTATCACCTGCAACAACACGGATGAACCTGGAGGACAGAATGCTAAGTAAAATAAGCCAAGCACAGAAAGGCAAATACTACATGATTTTACTTAGACGTAAAATATTTAAAAAGTCAGTCTCATAGAAACAGGGAGTAAAATGGTGACTACCAGAGGCTGGAATGAGGGGAATAGGGTAAAGGGAGACATTAGTCAAAGAGTACACAATTTCAATTAGATGGGATGAATAAATTTTGGAGATTTATCATATAGCATGGTGACCAGAGCTAATAAAAATATACTGTATATTTCAAAACTGCTAAAATAGACTTGAAATGTTCTCACCACAAAAAAACAACTAGTTGAGGTGAAGAATATATCTACTAGCTTGATTTAATCCTTCTACAATGTATTTATATATCAAAACATCACGCTGTACCCCATAAATATACATTATTATTATCAATTTAATTATTTAATTTTAAAAATAGAAATGATCCATCTCAGAGCTGTTTTTTTGAAAATACAAAGGCCAGGTGTGGTAGCTCACATCTGAATTCCTAGCATTCTGGGAGGCTAAGGCAGAAAGATCACTTGAGCCCAGGAGTTCAAAGCCAGCCTGGCGAGACCTTGCCTCTACAAAAAACAAAAATTAAAAAATTAGCCAGGTGTAGTAGCCTATGTCTGTGGTCCCAGATGCTCAGGAGGCTACAGTGGGAGAACCCCTTAAACCTGGAAGGCTGAGGCTGTACAAGCTATGATCATGTCACTGCACTCCAGCCTGGGCGACAGAGTGGGACCCTGTCTCAACAATAACAGCAACAACAAAAAAATATAAACAAAACCGACAAATCATTAGCTAGGCTTGGAAAATAAGAGTATACTCAAAAAAATTATAAATGAATGAGAAAGTATTAGAAGTGAAACCACAGAAATACAAGGTCATAAGACAGTATGAATAATTATATACTCATCATCTAACAGAAATAAATTCCCAGAAACATACAAACTACCAAGACTGAATCGTGAAGAAACAAAATCTCTGAACAGAAGAATAACAAGGAAGGAGATTGAATCAGCAATTGAAACCTTCCAACAAATAAAAGTCTAGGAGCCAATGTCTCCATTGGTAAAGTCTACAAAACACTTAAAGAATTAACACCAATCCCTCTCAAACTGTTTCAAAAAATTGAAGCAGAAGAAACAATTCCAAACTCATTTCATGAGGCCAGCATCACCCTAATACCAAAGCCAGATGAGGACACTACAGGAAGAGAATATTGCAGGTCAATATTCCTGATGAATAGCTCAATAAATATCAGCACATTAATTAAACAGAACATTTAAAGGATTATACACCATGATCAGGTCAGCCTTTAAGGAGACCTAATATACTTAACTGTAGGCTGGATTTAAACTGTGGGAAAAGTCTCCTAATAGCCATGGACAGCTAAGGTAATTACCAGGTGACCATTTTTGTTTATCTGCTTCCTTGGAGTATCATTTAATCAAACATGTGCTGATCATGTAAAAAGTAAAACGAATACTGTTGCCCACACTCTTATTTGAGAATGCAAGAAGTGAGTTCAGCAACCACTGCTGATTATGTGTGTTAATGGTATTGCTTGCTTGATTATACCGTTATTATTGCTATTAGGGTTTGCATGGAGAAAGTGTTCTATCTGAGGATAATTAAAGTAAGTAAAAATGTCAAATTACTTTATTTACTTATTAAAAAATGTCCTGAGATAAAATGAAAATTTGGAAAAACCTTGAGTTTTCTTAAAACAGCCAAGTAAACTTCTTGTGGAGGGAGTCAGGATTTTTAGTTGGGTTCCAGATAGTTAAGTTCCAGTTCCAGAACTGTTTTGTCTGAGAATATTAGACAAATCTAAGCAGTTCATCTCTGATAATGCCACACTGCACTGTATATTAGATGTCTTTGAGAACCATTTTTATGCTAGAAACATGAATGTTATTAATATAATGAAATTGCATTTAAAAATGACAACAGCAGGAGGTATTCAAGCTCTTATTTGCAGAATGCCTAGATACACACTACTTGAGATCTTATGGAATTGCAGTAATAGAAAAATATGAGTCTTGACATAGTACTCACCTGAGTACTACATCCTGTTATTCTCTACCCCAACACAAAACAAAGGCAAGAGTCAAATCCTAAAGGGACTTGAGGTACATAACAGTTGGCCTTCGATTAAAAAAAAAAAGTGGTTCCTAGGCCTTTTGTTTAGAATACAGAAAACAAGCTCTCCACATGACTATGGGAGTAAGGATATTCACCTTATAGTGCCGAGACATCGTAACACAAAACCCAACATGTCCTCAATAAAGAAGGACTGATGGATGAATGGAAGAAACGGGGTTATAAGTGGTGGTGAAATTCAAGGCCAATTCATTAAAGCCCCCATGACCTGAAATAAAACACCCAAGCCTACGTGAACTGAAAAGAGAGCAGTACACCAGACACAAGTAGCTCCTGCAGCAGGACTTGGGGAGATAAGGGGATACCAGCAAGAGCTGCCCCTTTGAAAGTCAGGCATTTGTAAACAGGTGACTATGGATGGAGACGGGGAATGATGTGTAAGGAGTTGGAGAGCTGGGATAGCACGGCAAAGATGCTTACCTGAGTATCATATACCCTCTGGAGCACTTATTCCTTAGTGTGAATTAGTTGTATCCATTTAACCTTTTTCCTTGGTAGAAATATGCCAACTTGTTTCTGTTATAGCTCAACTGCTTCAAAATAAGAAAAAAGATTCCTTAAATCTGTTGCAGGAGTAGTATCCTCTGGTTCCTGGGGTGATAGTGCTGTCAGACCTGTGGGTTTCTGGTTGGTGGGTACAGACACTTGTGGCCATATGGAATCCAGAGAAACTGGGCTCCAATGCTGACGCTGAACAAAAGCTACAGAAAACAAATTCCATGCCAGTATAGTATGCCATATCCAGAATTCTAAAGACAAGCCAAGCAGGCACAGTGATCGAAGAACTCTATGACTAACAAGACAACGCTGGTTCAAGTCCCTGCTCACCTACTTACTAGGTTCCACATCTTGGACAAATTTTTTAATCTCACTGACTTAGATTTCTCATCTGTAAAATGAAACCAATATCTCATCTAGTACTTCAAAAAGCTGTTCTGAAGACTCAATGGAATAACTGATTAATTCAACAAATATCTACTATGTGCCTACTATGTTCTGAGCACTGTTTAAGTGCTCAGGACTCAGCAGTGAACAAAAGAGGAAGAACTCCCTGCCCACATGGAATCTGCATTCTAGTGGATTAATGCATGTCCACAGATGAGGCTTGGCACAGAATATGTGTCAGGACATGTCAATATTAGAACTTCTCCTTGTTTTTTTAGGGCCTGACCCAGAGAGAAATTGAGCAGGTTCTGGAAGGGCCTGAGACCTCTGCCAGCAGAGCAAAGAGCCCACCTCCACCTTCCTTTGACTACAGTATCTTCTAGTGTTGAAGATGAGCACTTGTCCCTGGGGAAGGGAGCACCTGCCTTCATGTCTCTGAGATTTCATGTGGAGCAGTATCTAGAATAACTGATCCTTCTGGTCTCCTGCCCTTGCCAGGGGAGCCTTGCTTTTCCGTTGTGAAAGTTAATCTAGTTGAAAGTCAAAAGCACTAGAGATTCTGGTCTCCTTTCTTCCCTCTCCACCTGACCTGCTGCATTGCTCAAACTGTGCCTGAGGTGGGTAGACCTGAGGCCTGGATGGAAAGTGCAGAGGGAAGCATTATCCAACTTGGGCCACATTCTCCCAACAGCTCTATCAGGGGAAAAGGTGATATTTTCATCTCCATATGCTGAGCATCTGCACCTGCCTCTCAACTAGTTTTAAACTCTGGTGAGTTAGTTATTGGGTCCTGAAAATCCCAGCATCTAGAATCATCTGGAAAGCCTCCAGCACCTTATAAACATGACTTTTTGTAAGAAACGGAAGCAGGATATGCTCACAATTAAGGGAATTTTGTAAGGTTTCTACTACTTTTGTTACAGCCCCTTTCCTCCTAGTGATTAGTAAAGCCTCTGTGTGTTCAGGGAAGAAGTTGTAAGTACACTAGAGGGCAGGAGAGGTATGAGCTCTGGAAACGAAGCCCAGAAGCAGAGAAAGCAGGGCAGCTTTGGAGCCGGGGGTAGGGGTGGGTTGGGAGAGACTGAGAGAACAGGTAAGAACTAGGACCTACGTAGGGAAAGAAGACTAGGATTATGCAGAAAAGTCAATATAACAGGACTGAAACTACTTTCCTTAGAAAGGATTACTTGCAGGGTTGGCACATGACTGGCGTCTAAGAACTTAGATTTCAGGAGAGTTTTCTCAAATCTCTAACTGATAAGAATGGCTCACTGTGACTAAACAGTTTGTGCAAGCAATGTGGTTTATGCTGAACATCTGATTTCCCGGGATTTGGGGACATGCTAAGCAGAGGTGCCTACATGGCCAATAAAATCCCTGGGTGCTAAGTCTCTAAGGAGCTTCACCGAAAGACACTTCACACATGTTGTCACAATTTGATGCTGGAGGAATTAAGCTCATCCTGTGTGATTCCACTCTGAGAAAACTTTGAAAAGCTTGTGCCTGGTTTCCTTAAGACTTTGTCCCATCCACCTTTTCTGGAAGCTTGGCTGATTTTGCTTTGTGTTCTTTTGTTATAATAAATCTTAGCTGTGTAGAACACAGCTAAATAGGACTATATGCTGAGCCTTGAGAGTCTTCCTAGCAAATCAGCAAACCTGGAAGTGGTCTTGGGAACCCCTAATGCTAAGGACCCACTGGAAATCAGCCCAAGAGATGAGACATGGCCTGGGGCTTAAGCAGCCAAAACTCGTTTATGCCTTCTAGACAGATGCCTTCCTTCCTCCACCATTGAGGATCTAGGGAGGATTGAGTTTTGCATGGAGTGGGGGAAGAATAGAGTTAGGAGTTGGAAAAAAAAAAGAAAAGAAATGGAAGGATGGAGCAAAAGGCACCATAAAGATAGGCTTGGCCAGCCAGGCACGGTGGCTCACGCCTGTAATCCCAGCACTTTGGGAGGCCCAGGCCAGTGGATCACCTGAGGTCAGGAGTTCAAGACCAGCCTGGCCAACATGGCAAAAACCTCATTCTCTACTAAAAATACAAAAATTAGCCAGGCATGGTGGTACATGCCTGTAATCCCAGCTACTAGGGGTGCTGAGGCAGAAGGATCGCTTGAACCTGGGAGTCAGAGGTTGCAGTGAGCCAAGATCATGCCACTGTACTCCAGCTTGGGCAACAGAGTGAAACTCCATCTCAAAAAAAAAAAAAACATAGGCTTGATCGTTAGTGGCCAGAGGCATTAAGGAAGTCCCTAGTAACCAAACAGGCAAGAGAAAGAGTTCTTTTGGAGAAAGAGGAAAGGAGAAAATTAAGATACATAGGATGAAAAGCAGGAGAGTGCCTACTTCAAACTTAGCCTGAGTCTCTCTTTACCTAGAAAAGACCATGTTCCACCTTGATGAGTTTTTACACCTTGGCTTCACCTTCCAAACAAGCCCAGGAGGTACAGATGGAAAGGAGAAGATGGCCAAGCCAGCTTGAGTATTTGGCATTTCTCACCTCTTGGGCTGGCCCATGATGATGTATAGAAATCCTCCTCCATGCCTGCAGAAGAGAAGAGGAGCTGCAAACTGACATGGATGTAACCAAAAGGAATTTCTGAGTGATAGCTACCTGAGCATCTTACAAGACTGAAGCAGAGGGGCCTGAAATAAGACTCCACAGCACCAAGCATTTACATCTACATATTTGTAAGAGATGTGTAGAACTGTGTGTGTGTGAGAGAGAGACAGAGAGAGAGAGAGCTGGAGTCTTGCTCTGCCACCCAGGCTGGAGTGCAGTGACGCGATATCAGCTCACTGCAACCTCCGCCTCCCAGGTTCAAGGGATTCTCCTGCCTCAGCCTCCCAAGTAGCTGAGACTACAAGCACCTGCCACCATGCCTGGCTAATTTTTTGTCTTTTTAGTAGAGACAGGGTTTCACCATGTTAGCCAGGGTGGTCCCGATCTACTGACCTCGTGATCCACCCGCCTCAGCCTCCCAAAGTGCTGGGATTACAGACGTGAGCCACCACGCCCTGACAGAATTTTAAAAGAGGAAAAGCCCTAGGGATTGACTCAATACTCATTTTGGAGAAGAGGGGAGATCAGAGATTGGGCATTCAGTGTAAGTCACACAGCCAGCACTCCTGACCAGTGTCCTCTTTACCTCTCTCACTGAGAGAGAAAGGAGCTTCAATTTGAGGAGAAAAACATACGGTGGAGTCAAATAGGTGTTAGCTATTAGACTTTGGGGAGGTCACTCACCATCTCTGCTTTCTGTTTTCTTGGCTGTCAAACAAGGATAATGACTCCAAACAGAAGGCTGCTGTCAGTGAAGGCTCATGGAAAACAAGGCAACACATAGTATTCAATGAACATTAGCCCCATATCACTCTCCTAAACATCACTCCAAATGACCTTCTTTAAAGCCTGCTGAAGTCCAGTGTTCCTCTGGGATCAAGACGGTGTCACACAAGAAGAAAGGCAGTGAAGTAAGCGTGTAAAGAAATGCTTGGGAATGGCAAACTCCAAAGTCAGATCAGCAGTTACCTCAGAGCGGGAGGAGAGGGGTACGTGGGGGCTTCAAATCTATCAGTCATGTCTGATGTCTGCAGGTGAGTGCTGGGTATGTGTGTTTTCGTTATATTGTTTTTATGCCTTTTCACATGTCTGAAATATTTCATAATAAAATGTTTACATAAATAAAAAGAAACAAATCTTTGAGAAAGTAGCACATGAGACTATCAAGTCTTTATATAGGGGCAAAAAAGAAAGGAAACCCTTGGGAGCATGGGAAACTACCCCAGCGAGGCAAGCCCAGGGAAGGGGTCAGCAACAGGACACAGGGTGTTCCATGGGGAAACAGGCTCAAAAGGGCACATCACCACCTTGACCTCTAGCATAGTTTCACCTGGCCCTCTAAGTAATGTGCCAAGAAACTGAAAAAGTTGTTCATATTTACACTTCCTTTCAAGCTTTAGGCTTGGCATGGTACCTTCTGTCCAAGGAATGAGAGAAACCGCATAGCTCCTGTTTAGCAGGCCTGAGGGAGGGGTCTCAGGTCTTACCAAGTCAGCTCAGTCACACTGACCACATAACCTGAGATGCTAAGCTTTGCCCAGTCGCTCTTGATATCCCTGAAGATGTGGGAAAGAGAAGAACAGCAGAAGGAAATTACTGAGCCAAGATAAGAATTCATTATTGACTTGCTTTCCCCTGATTCTAGTCTCAGCCATGAAAATAAAAATGCTCCAGTTTTTCAGTCTGTTCTTAGTTGAACAAAATATATAAATTTCATAAGGCATGTAGTAGGTGCTAAACAAATACATGAAAGGAAAGCAACATTCTTACCACACAAAAACACCCGTATATTGAGAGACTGGGGACTAGGATGATGCAGCGGAAAGCATGTAAGATTTGGTGTCCAAAAACTTGAGTTAGAGTTCATGGTCCAATGTGTCTCCATGCAAAACACCTACCTTCTCTAGGTTTCCATATTCTCAAATGAGGATACTAATACCTACGTGCGGTCAGTCAAATAGTATCTCCCAAAATATATGCCCATCTGGACCCTCAGAAAGTGACTTTATTTGGAACAAGGGTCTTTGCACATATAGTTAAGATTAAGGATCTCGATCATCCTGAATTAGGATGGATCCTAAATCCAACGACAAGTGTTTGTATAAGAGACAGCAAAAGGAAAGACAGACACAAAGAGAAGGCCATGTGTAGACAGAGGTAGAAAATGGAGTAATGTTGTCACGAACCAAAGAATTCCAGAAGTTGGAAGAGGAAAGAAAGGATTCTCCCTCAGAATCTGCAGAGAGAGCAGAGCCTGTTGCCATTTCTGTTTCAAACTTCTTGCCTCCAGAATTGTGAAAGAATAGATTTCTGTTGTTTTAGATCATTCAGCTTGTGGTCATCTGTTGCGGCAGTCCTAAGAAACTAGTACACCTCCTTTACAGGGTCAACATGAATATCAAATAGGATCATGTGTGTGAAAGCACATTGTCAACTATTTAGAGTGATATAAATGGCAGCTGTCAATATGGGATCACAACATTTAAGGGAATAACAAAACCTCTCAGGAACCAAATCCCAGACTTTCACCTAAGGATACATCCCCAGCAGTTCTTTCCAGAGAGGACAGAATGCTGGTGACTGGCTCTAAGGTTCTGCTTCCTCTTGCCTTGCTGGCTCCAGACTGCCTCACTCCACTTGCACTTGTGCCTTTGAGGAAGATTTGAGTGTCATCTGGTGCAGAAAGAAGGTGCCCATCTGCTCCCAGGCACCAGTCACATAGCAAGCATTACACACCAAGGCCACCATCTGCGCTAACAACTCACATCCAAGTACAGTTCAATGTCAGCCTTACTCTAATTCTGAATGAGCCAAGACCACAGGCATGTGACTCTGGGGCCAGAATCTCTCCATGAACAGTGAATTCTGGATCAGAGCATGGCAGACAGACAAGCCGGAGGCGGAACAAGCCCTCAACTGCCTATCTCTGATCCAAAGATCCAGTTTAGGACATTTCTGGGTATGATGTGATCTTCACGATCTTTTCTGGCCTTTCCTTTTCAAAGGAAGTTTTGAGTGTTGAATTTTATTTCTTTATATAAAAATTCACAGTCCTTGAAGGAGTGAAGAATAGATAGATACAAATTGATCATAGCAGATGGGCAAAAAGAGTAAAACAGACATAGCTGGATGAAGACCCACAGAGAAGGAAAATCTCCTACTGAAACCATAAAAGCAAAGGAATCCAAGAGAAAGGTGGGACAATCGCCCTTGATGAATTTAATGGCACTTTAGATTTTACAATATGCTTGCGTGAAAGTTGCTACTGCTCCCATTTTATAAGCAGAACAAAGAACAGCAGGCAGGTTGGCAGTCTGTGTTCAGAGAGCAGACATCCACTTATCAGGAATTAACGGAGCAAGTGGACTCAGTGGCCTTCAAAGGTTTTCTCCAATTCACTTCCCTTGAATGCAAAGTCGGCAGTGGCTCCACCCTCCATAAAGTCAAGGCTCAGGGCCTACAGCATCCACGGCCTTCACAATCAGACCTACCTTTGAGAGAGAGAGAGAAAGAAGAGTATGTAGGAGCAATCAATGGTAATATTGAAAACGGGTGGGCAGAGGCCCAATCTGAGGCACTACAGAGAATAAACTTTGTTCTCTAGACAACACAATTGGGAACCACTAAAAAGTGTTACAAAAGGAAGTGACATCCAGATTTGCGATTTAGAGAGATTAAGCTGACAGCCATATGGAAAATGGGAGGGACTCCAAGGAAGACAAGTGACAAAGTAATGGTCCAGTCAAAGATGACAAGGCTTTGAACCAAGGCAGAGAGAGTGGGGATGGAAGGAGATAGACTCGACAGGCTTGCCACCTGGATGTGAGAAGCAAGGCAGGGGACAGCCTGTGATTCCTCGAGAATTCTGGCTTGGACAACTGGGTACATTCACCAATTTTTATCTGTCCATTCTGGAAAATAAAGAAGAGAAGATTTTAAAAACTATGAGATTAACAGTTCTGCATTTCCAAGAAGGGACAGATAAAAAAAAAAAACTGAGGCAAAAGGATGATTTTGGGCTCATCTGAGTCAGAGTCCCTGCAGGACATCCAGATAGAAATGTGTAGAAAGAAGTCAGAGAAGTTCAGGTGGGAGGTCTGAGACAAAAGTACAGAATACAGACTGCAGGTGAAATAGGGGTAGTGGACAAGACCAGGACAAGCAGACAGAGCAAGAAAGGAGAGTCAAGGGCAAGAGTTTGAGACACACTGACATTTAAGTGACATGAAGAAGGATTAGGGAAGGAAGAGAAAAAGTAGAACAGAGAAGTGCAACAGAACCCATGTCTAAAGAGCTTCAAGGATGGGATCTCCCACGAGATGAAATACCCACCAAAGAGTCAAAGCAAATAAGTGAGAAAATCAAGCTGAAAACTCAGATTTTTCTAGCTTAATATTCTGAATTTTAGCCAAAGGATAAAAGCATTTCTCACTAAATAGTACAACAGAACTTATGCGGCAATTTGTCTCTCAAGGTGTGAAGAAGATTTAGAAAGCAAAAAAAAAAAAAAAGCTCAAATGTTAGGTGGGTTGGAAAGAGAAGAGGCATTAATTTCTTGTCTTTCTGCTCCTTGTTATGTTAAGCCTTTGACTTTCTGGTCAATGCTTGCTCCATCATTCAATTGCATTTTAAAATAATGTTCTAGGCCAGGTGCAGTGGCTCACACCTGCAATCCCAGCACTTTGGGAGACCGAAGCAGGCAGATCACAAGGTCAGAAGTTTGAGGCCAGCCTGGCCAACATGGTGAAATGCCGTCTCTACTAAAAATAGAAAAATTAGCCAGACATGGTGGTGGGCGCCTGTAGTCCCAGCTACTCAGGAGGCTGAGGCAGGAGAATTGCTTGAACCCGGGAGGCAGAGGTTACAGTGAGCTGAGATCGTACCGCTGCACTCCAGCCTGGGTGACAGAGCAAGACTCCCTCTCAAAAATAATAATAAAAACAAAATAATGTTCTATGCATAAATTTAAAATAGTACCTTCAATTTCTTCCTAAATCTTCACTAATCTGTTTTTTATATAGGAAGGCTCTAAAGTAAAGTGGCATTTCAGGACACACAATATTGAAATATTGGCCCTTTTAAAATTAATTGAAGAAAAATATTTTAACAGCCCTTACTATGTTGAAATTTGACACTAGCAGTATCGATGGTTAATATAAAACATTTAAAAGCACTTTAATATAACTTTTAAAATTGTGCAACTGCATTTTATTAAATATATCTGACACTTGAAAAAACAATAAAGGTAATTAAAATAATAATGACACATGAAGACACCCTGACTTGAGATTAAATAAGGAAATCTAATTTATTTTTCCTAGTAAATAACTACTCAGAATCTCTGCAAACTCTGTCATCCTAAGACACAAAGGTCCTCTAATAAAACAGTAAAAGATTCATCCTCTGTCACACTCACCCTAGCACAGGGAAAGTGGTTAAATGTTGAGGTTTCAAGGGACTTTGCATAGGAAAGGGAGAGGAGAGAACATTAGCTGCACTGTCAGCAAACTTGAGAACAGGTGGAAGTAAAGTGAGTGCTCAAACTGCCAAAAAAACAAATATTTGGGTTGAGCAGGTACAAGCAAACTAGGAAGAAATTTGTTATTAGCTAAGACAATGAATGGTAATTAGATAAAGATAATAAAAAATGATTGCAATTGAAGCACAGGCATAGTGATCATTACAGAGTTCTAAATTAAGGATTAGGGATACAGCATTAGCTTCAGGATAGAACCTAGACTTAAGTAATCAAGTCACTTAATTCAATTAATATTGATCAACTATTATGCATCACACACAAGGCTATAGGAATCAAAATTCAAACCAGACATTTTCCCTGCATGGTGCTCACCATCTGGCAAGGCAGAGATACACACTCAACTATGATTTATGGTGGCTAATCATCTGAATAAGGTGCTATGGGATCACAGAGGAAGAAGCATGGGGTATGGGGAAGTCCTTGAGGAGGAACTGGCATCTGAACCAGACTGGATTCACCAAGCAAGTGAGAAGGAGAACAAGACACTCCAGGTGAGGGATCAGCATAAGCAAAAATGTTAATAGTACACCAGGAAGAGCTGGAATGCAGGACACTTGGGAGCAACAAAGCTAAAATGATAGGCCAGGCCAGACCATGAGGGTCATGAACTCCACTCTATGAAATCTGGACTTAAACTATAGGTTGTCAGGGATCACTAATGGGTTTTGTTGGCATAGGGGGATGTACATTTATTTTATTGTGATAAAATTCACATAACATCAAATTTACCATTAGTGACTTTCAGTACATTCATAATGTGCAACCATCATCACTATCCAGTTCCAAAACATTTTTATCATCCCAAAAGGAAACCCAGTACACATTAAACAGTCATTCCTCATTCTCCCCTCCCCTGGCAACCACTAATCTGCTTTCCGTCTCTATGGATTTGACTACTCTGAGTATTTCATATAAACGGAATCATACAAGACGTGGTCTTTTGTGCTTGGCTAATTTCACTCAGCACAATCTTTTCAAGGTTCATCCGTGTTGTAGCAGTTGTAGCATATATCAGTACTTAATTCCTTTTATGACTGAATAATAGCCCATTGTATGAATATATTATACCACATTTTATTTATCTATTCATCCGGTGAGGGACATTTGGGCTATTTTTACCTTTTGGCTATCGTGACTAGTGTTCCTATGAACATTTGTTACAAATTTTTGTTTGAAATATCTGTTTTCAATTCTATTGGATATATACCCATGAGTAGAATAGTTGGGTCATATGGTAATTCTGTGTTTAACTTACTGAGGACCACCAAGTCCATGATGGTTTATAAGCCAAGGAATCACAGATTCAGATCAGCATTTTAGGCAATGACAACACGTGGCAGGGGTGGGGGTTGGAATAGATTGGGAAAAGACAAAAGAGTAAAGATAGGAAGGCCAGCCAGGAAACTACTGCCCCTGCCCAGGCAAGAAAGTAGAAAGACTTGATCCATGGCAATGACCACGGAACTAAAGAAAGGAGCATAGACTTGAGGGACATTTGTGAGGCAGAATGAGCAAGAATTGATGAGCAATTAGATGTGGGAAGGGTGGAAGAGAACACTGTGTTCATAGCTGCACATTATATTGTGAGTTATGTGTTCACAGTTCACCTCCTTTGCTAGACACTGAGCTTCTAAAAGAGAGAGTCATGTCTTAGTCACTCTCACATCCCCAGTTCTTAGCATAGAAACTGGCCCAGTGAATTAATAAAGAAAAATTCCAGTGTCTGGTTGAATAAGGGTGCTAGCCATTATTCACAAGAGAAAAAGAACGGAGGGCTGAGGATGGTGCATGAGTGGTTAAAGATGACTCTCTGTGTTTCAGAAGCAGAAAGGATGATGATGCAGCTTGTTGAAGCAGGGAACACAGAAGTGGTTTGCACAGGTGCTTGTGGGAACATGTGGGTTGGACCATCCAACAGGTAACTAGAAGTTCAGAGCTAAGTATTAGGGGAAATGTTGAACAAAAGGCCATTTTTGAAATATATTGTACTATTGATAGCTTTACTCATTAAAATCTCTCATTTAGATATCTAATTTCATGACAACTAAAAATACTATAATACAATGCTTATAAATCTATTCCTCTGAAGAACTGAAAAATGGGAGTAAAAAATACAGTGTGGGTTATGGCTTAATATAAATTTTGCCCATAGCTAGGGTGCAGGAAGGCCCAGGCACATTTCAGACATTGGCAGAGCAGGCTGCCTGCAAGTGTCTGCTTTCCTAAAGTGATATACACTGGGGAAGAGAGGGCCTTTAAAGGCAACTTCAGGTAGGAATAGGTAAAAGGAGAACAATCTACCCAGGGTATGAGGAGGACAACATGATGTCTCTTTCAGATAAATATTCCTGGCCCAGCCCAAAGGACTCAGATCTGAGATCCACTTGAGAAAATGACCTCTTTGGAGACAAAGAGATCATGTATGTGAGATAGAGAGGCTGTGATAGACTGTGTCCTTGGCCTCAATTATTCACAGTTTCCTAATTCCACATCCCTTTGCCATGTAGCTTTGCAGTATTGCTCCACTGAGAACAAGACATCTGCTCCATCTTTAATTCTGGGTTCAACCATGTGACATGGCTTTGGCTAATGGACTATTAGCAAATATGTTGCCAGCAAAAGCTTGGAGAGCTTGTATGACTGGGCTAGTCCCTTCTCTTGCACCTCCACCAATGTCATGAGAATGTGCCAGGAAGTACATTCCTGTGCCTACTGGAAGAGGAGAGAGCTGAGTCATCCCAGTTGCTCCCACTGAGGACAACCTAGATCAGCCAAGAGCCAGCCAACTCCAAGATACTGAGTGAGCCCAGCCAAGATAACAGAGCTCTGGCCAACCCCAGCTGATTCTAGATAAATGAGAAAATGCTTAATCCTGTATGCCACTGAGGTTTAGGGGTTGTTTGGTATGCAGTATTATCACGGTAATGGTTAATGGATTTGCCACAGTTCTTTGCTGACTCAGAGATGTGAGAACTGCAGGGAATACAGAGCCCTTTTGAGGGATCACATCTTTATCAACTCTGGGAGACAGTCTCATTGCCATAGGCATCACAGATTTTTTAATGAACATTAATAATCAGTCCTCAAAGAGAAATAATTTCCTTGTACAACAGCCCTCACACACACATGCACTAAAAAAAAAAAAAAAAAAAAAAAAAAAAAAGCCTGACCCCTATAGGTTTCCAAAGGATTTCAGGTATTTTATTATCTAAATCAATGTTGTTCAAATTATGAGTTGCAATCCATTAGTAAGCAGTGACATCAGTTTAATGAATCTTGACTAGCACTTTTTAGGGAACAGAATTTGGAAAGGAATAAAAAATATCAGAGTATGTAACAAATAATAAGATTATTTCCTAAAACATTTTTTCAGGTGTGTGTATGTGTGTGTGTGTATAAGAGGGAAAGGGAGGAAGGAAGGAAAAGAGAATTAGTAGTAGCAGTAGGTCACAATACGTAAATATTTCTTACTCTAGCTATTGTTCAAAAACATTGAAAGCCACAAGCTAAAAGAAGGTAACTACACAGCATTTTACTACTAACTAAACCCTCAGCATCCAAGCTCAGCTCAGGAAATATGAGGAGGAGACAGCTAAGAGAAGGGAGAGAAGGAATCCGTGGGCTAGAATAATTTTTTTAAAAAGTAGTTTTCACTAGCATTTTAGGATTTGAAAAATACTCTTGCCTGTTTTATCTCATTTGAGTCTTATAACCACGCCATTTTACAGATGAAAAAATTGAGGCTCAAAGACATTAAGTCTTTAGTGTGAAGGTAACATGATAAGTCACAGAGCTGGGAAGACAAGCCAGATCTTTGTCTCCTATTCCACGTTCCTCACTATATCATCACCAGCTCCAATACATCCTTGAGATCTCTCTCAAATTACTACCACACCCTCAGTCTTTCTCCATCTTCAAAATCCAAATTAAATGCCCTCTTTATACACCCCCTAATAGTGTCCTTTGCCTTCACTGAGCTAATGAAATATCCTTATTTGGGTGATTATTTCATCTGTCTCTCTTCTATCAGCCTATCCCACTGTCATTCCATAAGAAAGGAGCCTTGGCTGCTTAGGTCACTTCAGTACACCCAGCATCTAATGTAGTACTGGGCACAAAGTAGGCACTCAATAAATAGCTGCTGAAGAAAGGAATATGAGTTACATGACCCAGGACAAGGAAAGTGAGCCAACTCTCCCATTCTCCAATTATAACCACAAATCAGTTATATCCTTATTCACCTGAAAAAGACAAAAACTGCACAGTTTCCAAAACACATACCCGCAAAACTAGAAGGAATAGTGACCAGAAGGTGTTTCCCAATCAGTTAGGTGCCTCTTTGCTAGAGAGAACTACAAACTGAACCAGAATCCAGGTGCTCAGCAGTTCCCAGGGGTTGGAAAACCTGCTCAGATTCTGGACCTTTTTCTCTATGGACCTCAGAGCCCTGATCTGCTACTTGGCCTTGGCTTGCAGAATGATCTACAAGTCAGCTGGTGTCTACAAAGCCACTAGATGAACTCTGATGATCCAGCACTCCAAAACCCTGGTCTACTTCATCTCAGCACCTTGACAACATACAAATTGCCAGTCATGTCCCTGTCTCAGCAAAGGTCGGCAGAAATTTTCCATGCTTGTGGACTAATTGAGAATTCCACCATCCTCTCCAACTTGTTTTCCCATGTAGATCTTCCTAATCACTTCACTTCCATCAGCTGATGTCATGGATGCTGTGGGCCCCATGGTACACCCCCAGCTGCTGATGGCTCTCAGCTGAATCTTTCTTGGGAAACTGCCCGCAAAGAGAACTCCCCAGGGTCACATTCATTCCTCGTGTCAGCTTGCATCCAGGCAATGGTGGCAGGGTATGATAGCTTTGTTGTGGGACAATGTTGAAAAATTGTCCCAGCTCCAGGTATCCCTGTGTGAGGGCTGAGGCCTTGTTTGTGCATCACCACAGCTCATATCTTCCATCTCCCTGATTATGCTTCCATCCCTCCACCTACCACACACACACACCATACCTTAAACACTGATCCCAACGACTCTCCTCAGGAAACTTCTTGCATGCACATCTCTGGCTTAGAATCTATTTCCCAGAGAACCAGAACTAAGACAGCTAAGCTCCCTCTTGAGTAAGTACCATGGTTGTTAAGATTTTCACTTGGTTTTTAATATCAAAACAATGTCTATGGAAACCTTAGGACACGTATGTATCACAGACAAATAATATTCCTATAACAGGGCATAAGCAGACTTCCCACTTATAACTGGTGATAAAGCAGATGTTCTTTATGAAGTTCTGGGAAATCAGAGGCATGTTTTGATAAAAACAATATTGCCAAGGATCTATAAGAAGAAGATTATTCCTATCCTTCAAAACACCTGCCTGTTAGTGACAATAAATTATCTGGCATAACATTTTTTATAATCTGCGTCTTGTACTAAATTCCAAGTTCCATGACTGGCAGCATGGGCATCACTTGGAAGCTTGTTAGAAATGCAGAATCTAGGCCAGGTATGGTAGCTTAAGCCTGTAATCCCACCATTTTGGGAGGCTGAGGCTGGCAGATAACTTGAGGTCAGAAGTTTGAGACCAGCCTGGCCAACATGGTGAAACTCCATCTCTACTAAAAATACAAAAATATTAGCAGTGTGTGGCGGCGCATGCCTGTAATCTCAGCTACTTGGGAGGCTGAGGGTTGAGAAGTGCTTGAATCCAGCAGGCAGAAGTTGCATTGAGCCAAGATCATGCCGCTGCACTACAGCCTGGGTGATGGAGTGAGACTGTCTCAAAAAACAGAAAGAAAGAAAGAAAGAAAGAAATGCAGAATCTCACCATCCATTGCACAGACCTACTAGATGAAGAACTGTAGTTTAACAAGATAATAGCAGATTTATATTCACATTAAAGTTTGAGAATCACTGGTCTAAACCATGAAGCTTCAGCATCATATTTTAACCTTACTGAAACTATATAGGATATCCACTCAGTGATATAGAACATCCCATTAATTACAAAGTGCTATTGAAGCTGTCTCTAAAATGCCCCTCGCATCATCCCTTTTGGACGATATTGCTAAATCCGAACTCAGGCTCTCTTAGCTCTTGTGGACCACACTTTGAGTAGTGAGTGTTTAGATGACTGAATGAATGGATGACTACTGGACCATCTTAAAGCCATCTGATTTTAAGATATATAATTATTTGCTAATCAGATTCAAAGTAGCTTTAATTCAAGTTCTTCAGTTTCTTATATCAGAAATCCCCAAGTAACTTCATAGCTACATCATTTGACTTTGTCTTCATCGTTTGTCACCAATCATTCCCTGATTCATTGATGTTTTCAATCTTTTAAAACTAAACCACCACACATGGAGAAAGAATTAACAGGACTGTGCTACAATCAGTAATTAACAGGAAACAGTCTTGAATTCTGAAAAAGACAATATAGGCAAGATTAGGAAAACAGTAAATTTGAAGAAAGCTTAGCAGCTTATTTCTCTTAGCCAGTGCTCTTGTCAAAATTGAACGTTTCCAATGATTCTCTTAGTTCTAAAGTACAGGCAGTTCTCAACTTAGTTTTTCATGGAGAAGAAGTCTACATGGAAGTTACAATTCTGGGCTTGCTCACAAATGTCCATTAACACATGGAATGTACCATGGAAGACCAGAGTAACAGCCCCAGAGAACCCAACCACCCTGTGCAGCAATACCTCTATTGAGAACACATTCAGCACTCAACTTTAAATGTGAAGGAGACATTTACCCACAGATCCTCTGGAATCAGCCTTTGCACACTTTCCTGCTACTCAGAATGCTGGTCCCTCACCTGAATACCCTCAACTCAAATTTGCCTTCCCTTCCACTGTGACATCTTCTACCCAGCCAGCATCTTAGGAAACCACAAGTCACCTTCCAAAAAGCATAAAAATGCCCTACTTATTACAATATCCTAACTTAAGTAAGTTAACCCTCATACCCACACCCCATATAAACCAAACCAGGAAATTTATTCCCTAACATATGATTAAAATCTAAATACCCCTTCAGGGCTCCTTTGACAAAAGGGAAATTTTTAAAGGCGGAGAGGGAAGTAGGAAGATGCCATTCCTTTTTTAAAAATCATATACAATGCCTAATTAAAATCAGAAAAGGCAAGAGAAAAAGTAGGAAAATAAAATAAATGGTGAACAAATGCAATAATAGAAAATAGTTACAAACATGACAGATACTAATCCAACTATGTCAATCATCACTTTACTTGTGAATGGTCTAACTACATCAATTAAAAGAAATTGTCAGAATGGATAAAAACACTAGACCCAACTCTATATTCTCTAGAAAAAAATCCACTTTAAATATAATGGTTTAGAGACCTTCTAATTTATATTGCCCTGTTTTTTGTAGAGGTTAGCTGGTCTTCCATTACTCTGTGTCATGGATTTAGCTGAACTAACACTCTAGCAGAAAGGCTCAGGGTGGCTGCGCACATGGTGTGTAAGCAGGGACGGGTCAAGGAGTGTCTCTGGACTTCTCTATGAGGCAGCAAATGCGTCTCCTGGTGAGGTCCAATTACTCTGCATCTCGTGGTCACATCAGTAGCTCAGGTTGCAGGGTCACTGTCTGCAGCACTCTATCTCTGAAATTAAAAACCCTCTGTTTCCTTTGGCATCAGTTTTGAAAGTATCTGGTCACAATTTGTTGAAAGACGTTGAATTCATGCTATTAAATGGGCACCTCTTCTATGGTACTCTACACCCCAGGCAAATTAATAGCAACATAACATTGGGCACCTAAGTTTTCGGAGCTTGCATATATGGAGTACCAGTAAGCTCAGTAAGGTCACCAGGAAAGGTGAGTGAACATCTTCCCCCTCAAGACAAGACACAATGCTCTGCTCAGACTTTAGGTGCACAGGCAAAAGCTAGACTCTTGGGAAGTGATCTGGAACAGAAGATAGTCATTTCTCAACTCCTTTCCCTTTCACGAATGAGGAACATATTTGTAAAGTCCATAAGGAATGTTCGGAATTCATTAATGTTCTTTTTTTAAAACCCAATCCCTCTAGAAGACCACTAAAGGGAAGATGGTAAGGCTGTGAAAGGAGGGCACAAGGCAAAGGGAAGGGTTCTCAATGATTCCTGCATATAAAAATGCAGGGAGATTACCAAGGTCTTGAACATGTACAGAAAAGTTTTGATTTATGACATAATTTCACAGAAAGGTGGGGTATAGGGAAGTAGGCAGGGAAAGTGTCAAAGGTGTTACCTGAAGTCTCATGGGGAAAACAATCTTCCCCTTTGGAAAAAAAAATTTCCTCCATGTTTTTGATTAGGGTATGGTTTGCAAAAGGCCCTTGCTACAATAGGGTAAAATATATTAAAATCCATGAACTCATTATCAATGATTAGACTACCAGACTACTGCCACTAAGCAGAGATTCAGAGAACAGGATTGGACTTTGGCATAAGTCAGTGGTTCTCCACTGGGGATGATTTAGTCTGCAAGAATACATTTGGCAATGTCTGAAAACTTTTTTCAGTTGTCATAACTGAAATCTGTTGGGTGCAGGCCAGGGAGGCTGCTAAACATCCTACAATGCACACGACAACCCTGACAGCTAAGAATTATTCAGCCCAAATGTCCACCCCACTGAGGTTGAGAAACTGGTACTAGCAAAAAGGAAAAGCTTAGGTGCGGCATGATACAATTTAGGGAGAGCCAAAGAACACAGAAACCTGAAAAAGGGGAAATCAAAGGTGCTAATCATACTTCATCGAGGACAGCCCTAGGTGAGAAACGAGAGCCCTGGGAATGCCCTAAAGGAGGGGACCCATTGCAAGGGCAAGGTACAACACACAGAACAAGAAACTCCCAGGGAGGAAGGAGAATTAAGAACTGACAATGAACATGGGACAAGGAATTAGGGACCACATCTTGTGCATGTAGGATGTTTAGCAGCATTCCTGGTGTCTACCCCCTGGATGCCTGTGATACTTCCTGCCCAGTTGTCAACCAAAAATATCTGCAGACATTCCCAAATATCCCTTGTGAAACAAAATCATCCCTGATTTAAAAATCATTCTTCTAGAATGATCTTTCAAATTTTTATATATATTTTTTTCTTATTATTTCATTGTTTCCTCTAGATTCAAGATCATTCTTTTTTTTTTTTTTAATCTCACTCTGGAGTGCAGTGGCACCATCTCAGCTCACTGCAGCCTCTGCCTCCCAGGTTCAAGTGATTCTCTACCTCCCAAATAGCTGAGATTACAAGTGCATGCCACCACGCCCAGCTAATTTTTGTATTTTAGTAGAGGTGGGGTTTCACCATGTTGGCCAGGCTGGTCTGGAACTCCTGACCTCAGGTGATCCGCCTGCCTCAGCCTCCCAAAATGCTGAGATTACAGGTGTGAGCCACAGGGCCAGACCAAGATTCTTCTTTTAAGTCATTCTTTCAGGAGGCATGCATAGAATACATTTTCCCAGTCTTTTTCCAAAAATGTTCTTATGCTGACCTCCCTCTCCAGTGATCACTTAGCTGCATCTGGAATTCTTCAATTCCAATGAATTGACCTTCATTTCCTTTAGCACCTTGAAGATATTAATCTGCTTTTTTCTAGCCTCTATCATTACTACTTGAAAGTCTATCCTCAATTTGCTTCTCACTTGCAGGTAATCTGTCTTTTCTCTCAGATCACTTCTAAGATTTTCTGATTTTTGCTGACTCTTCATATATTTACATACAGATATATTTATTTTTATTTATCCTTCTTGGCATTCATCATGTTTCTTACATCAAAGAATGTGTGTCTCCTCATCAATTTTGGGAAACTTTCAGCCATTGTCTTTTTAAATATTCCATATATATATGTATATATATATATATACATATATATATATGTATATATATGTATATATATATAAGTATATTCTATTCTCTTAATGCAGAACAGAATTTCTATTAAATGATGTTGAGCTTTTTCATTCTGCTTTCTACATTTCAACCTCCTCCTCCTTGTTTTTGTGTCTCATATATCTCTGTACTGATAATGGGGTAATTTCTTCAGATCTATCTTCCAGGCCTAATTGTCTCTTCATCTGTGTCTAACAGGCAGTTTCAATGGTCATAGAAAACATACTTCCTACATGTGAAGCTCTGCAATGAGCAAACAAGTACATGATCAAACATTAATTCCTAACTCAAGAACTTTATTTGCATCTATTGTGGTAGCCATCTTTAAAATTATATTGGAGCACAATAAGAGCAAAATTCAATATGTGCATAAGAATTACAATGCAGGGCCGGGCGCAGTGGCTCATGCCTATAATACCAGCACTTTGGGAGGCCAAGGCAGGTGGATCATGAGGTCAAGGGATCGAAACCATCCTGGTCAACATGGTGAAACCCCATCTCTACTAAAAATACAAAAATTAGCTGCCCGTGGTGGTGCAGCCTGTAGTCCCAGCTACTCAGGAGGCTGAGGCAGGAGAATTGCTTGAATCGGGGAGGCGATGGTTGCAGTGAGCTGAGATCGTGCCATTGCACTCCAGCCTGGGTAATAAGAGTAAAACTCCGTCTCAAAAAAAATAAAAATAAAATAAAGAATTACTAATGGCAACAGAAAGAATACCAAAATATGCTAAGGCAAAAAGGGAAAGAATTCACAGAGGAAGCTCTTAGATGAACTGGGAAAGCTAAACTACAGTCATGCAAGAATTAAGATCCAGGGAGACTCGTAACAAGACTGCTAGCAGCACTAGTCTAGGCAGGGATGGTGAGAGCTTGCGCTGAAATCATGTCAGTAGAGATGGAGAGGAAGCTTTGAGGTAGCAATATTTCTAAAGTAGACATAGCTAATATGTTAGCCAGTTGGCTGTGGAGGCTGATGGCCAGCAGAAGGTTAAGCATGGTGTCCTTGTGGCCATCAGCCTCCACAGGTTAGTGCATCATCCACAGTCCCAAACCAGTTCTTCAGGAGATATGCATAAAATATTTCCTCAGTCTTTTTCCAAAGTGATCACTGAGCTGCATCTGGAATTCTGAACTGACCTTCATTTCCTTCATCACTTTCAAGATATCCATCTGCTGTTTTCCAGCCTCTATCACTGTGTTTGTGTATCTCCAAAATTCCTATGTTGGAATTAGGATCAGTGAATGGGATTAGTGCCCTTATAATAAGAAGCCAGAGGGCCAGCTCACTCTGTCCTGGGAGGGTACAGTGAGAAGACCAGCCACCTAGAAACCAGGAAGAGAGCCCTCACCAGACGCCAAATATGTCATAACTAAATGTTTGTTGTTTAAGCCACTCAGCTGTATATTTGCTATAGCAGCCCAAACTAAGACAAAGAGACTATGCCAGCATTAAACAGAATGAGAAATTCAACTTTGAGAGCTACCAGAAGGAAGTTCCACTCAGAGTATATGAGTTTTGATAGCTTGGGATATATCCAGGTTGAAAGTTCCAGTATGCAGCTATAAATACACATGTAAAACTTGTCAGAGAAATCAGACATGAAAATATGGCTTTGGGGCCATCAGTATGCAGTGGGAATTGGATAGAAAGGAAGGGAATGATTGGGGATTAGCTTGGGATTCAGGAATGACTAGAAAGAGAAGTTGTGAGTGGAGGTGGTGGTGGTGATGGAAGTTACAAATGTTGGTCATCAAAACCTGTGTTTTAACACGGACACACAGAAAGGAACAACAGACACGGAGCCCTACTTGAGAATGGAGGCTGGGAGGAGGCTGAGGACTGAAAAACTGCTATGAGGTACAATACTCACTACCTGGGTGATGAAATAATTTGTATAACAAACCCCAGCAAAGTGCAATCTGGCCAGGCAGCAAACCTGCACATGCACCACCAAACCTAAAATAAAAATTGGAAGGATATAAAAAGTGAAAATTTAGTTTTACTGTTTTTCTATGACACTTACTATGCAGGAAGGAGTTATTTCCATTTTGATTTTTAAAATACCTTTCATGCCTTATTTTTGTCCTCAAAATATTTCTTGATTTAACTAGAATTCTTAACGTATATCCCAAAGTCCAGCATCTAGTAGCAACTTTTTGAAGAGTAAAGTTTCTAATTATTTTTCTCTTAAACCAAAGCCTATAAATTATTTGTAATGAATTTAATATCAATTAAACACTATCATCATTTACTTTTTTACAAAATTGTATATCACACCTACAAAAAGTATCTGAGATGGATATTGTTTCTAAGCTTTCTTCCTATGTCTCTCTCAAATTTATCTTCTTTTAAGAAATAATTTAATAATATATTTTGCATATTTACTAATATTTTAGTTATATATTTTAAATAATATATTTTAATACTATTAACATTTTAATAACATATTAATTAAACAATTTGAAACAAAAATATGCATGTGTGATCACTTCATGTGAAATCGTCTATCTTAACATCACGCTAAATTAGAATGCTTGTCTGCCTCCTCCACTGGACTCTGAGTGCCTGAGATAGGGGTGATGCCTTACTTAATTTTCTCTCCCAAGGACTTATCACAATACGTAACATGGAATGGTAACTTGGTGTATACTGGATGGATGGATGGATAGATGGGGCAAGCTGGACACTGGAGACAGTTTTTCTGTTATAAGGAAGAACTACATTCAGGGTGACTATGCAGTTTCACAAGTTGTTCGCTGCACAACGTGAGAAGCAGTGTTAAGTAAAGATGAATACAAGAGAATCTACTGCAGAAGTTAGTCACACAATGAAGGGAGAGGATGATGGAACAGGATGGTGACAAGCTAAATAAAATGAGAGCTCAAGGAGCTCTAGTCATTTAGTTAGTGTTCTGTTACAATTCTTTCTAGAATTGCAGAATGGTGGGATTTGTAAAATGGGAAAGTGACCTTTAAATGTGTTTGGGAAATTCTTAAACATAAGAAAATTCTCACAATTCTCAAGTAATTGTACAGTTACATTGTGCCTAAAACGTGTCAGCTCCTCTCTATCAGTCCCAAAGTTTATAGAGAAGAAAGATTGCTTAGAATTGTGAAGGGATGTCTGGCAAAGTCTGGAATTTGTAGGGTACCCCAGTATAGTTGAACTGACTTATCTTACTAGACTTTTCTTCTAACTAGCCACAGAAGCAAATAATTAAGTCTAAATGAGTAATAAAATTAACTGTATTTTAAAAACAAAATAAAATTAACTTTATTCTTTAAAACACAAATAAAAACAAAGGAAACCAGAAGCTTTCACACAAAAATATATATTAAAATCAACAAATTGTTGTAAGAAATCAAATAAATGTAATAATTGGCCTTCACATAATCATAGATGAGACTTACAGAAGCTATACCAGCATCTATAACTGTCTATGATAAAGTGATTATCACACGGTTGTGTAGTATATATTTGGATGTCCAGGCTTACTTTGTTAGGATACAAACAGTAAGAATAATAATAAGCAGTTTCTTGAGAAAAAATTGATATTTTATTGCTAATGGAAATTTCCCAGGAATGAAGAGAATAGGCTTTTATTTTGTTTGTGAAAACCTACAAGTTAAACATAGAAACCTCCTCCCAAAATCAGATCGACTCTGAGTATAGTGCTGGATGGAAGAGAAAAAAAGTCAACTAAGGGAACCAAGATAAAATGTTAATCTGGCAGCTGCCATTTCACACCTCTTTTTGCCAAGAAAAAAAAAAAAAATGCCATAACCTTTCAGCTACCCTGGCCAAAGAAGATACTTTATATATTACCTTCTGATTTTATTAAACTAAAGCAAACAGAGTCAGCTTTCCTTCACAATAAAAGCCAAACCCAGAAGATTTCAAATTTACTATATAGAAACATTTTCAAGCCCCAAATCGTGATTTTTTTTCCGCTGTCAAATTGACCTTCAACAAGGACAGACAGAAAGATGGTTAATTTTGCCATGTGCAGAGATGATGGTATGCAAATGTTCCCCGGTGCTCCTCAATACCAATCCCTGCTATTTCAATTCAGCCATCTGACTAAAGAGCTTTTGGAGGGGGTCCCCGAGGTATCTATGGGAACCGCAGGAATCAAAATCCCAGGAAGGAAAAGCCTGCCAAATGCAGATTGCTGAAGCTCATTTTGTGCCATCGACACAGCCTCCCCTGGGGTGAGACCCAGGAATCTTAATTTTTAACAGGTAAAATGCTGATTCTTAACATTTAGTGAAGTCTGCAATCTACTGCTTTAAAGATGAGTTTTGATCTGGAACTTCTGCAACCTCAGCATCGCACCTCTAGGTGGCAGCAGCTATGAACTGTTGAGTGTCCCAGTATCCCAATATCCAGATTTATTTCCAGAACCGGAATTACACATTGGATTTGGCTGACTAAACCATTATCTCCAAGTCCTGTATCTATAGAGAGAAAACATGGCAGGATAGATTTTGCATAACTTTAACCTCCAACGCAGATTTGAGAAATAAAAACAATTAACTGGCCATCCTTGCATGGCCATTTCTGTGCTATTTCGAGTGTGACGTAAGTGATAAATTTTAAGGCAGGATGCTGTAAGCATTCTTCTTGCCCTGACTATTTTACTCATGACTTCCAAGGATCACATAGATCAGCAGTCAGCAAACATTTTCTGTAGAGGGCCAGATAATAAATATTTCAGGGTTTGCGAGACGTACAGTCTCTATCACAATTACTCAACTCTGCCACTGTCATGAGAAAACAGCTATAGACAATACAGAAATGAATCAATGTGGCTGTGTCCCAGGAAAGCCTTACAAATACTAAAATATATAAAAATATTATTTACAAATTTTTTTCCAACCATTTAAAAATGTAAAAACTACTCTTAGTTCCTGGCCGTACAAAAACAGGTAACCAGCCAGATTTGGCAGTAGTTTGCAGACCCCTGACATAGATCAATTTGGTGGAGGAACATGAATTGGTATTAACTACGGTATTCAAAGATGACTTTTTTGAATATACGAGTTTACACCAAGGTAAATATCTTGTCACTAAATAGAGCATTAAATAAATTAAAGCCATATAACGTATATTGGAATTTTGATTCAGAGTTGATTTCTAGATAACATTTTACTAAATAGAGCTAGCACTTAAGCACTTAGGTCAAATATTTCTCACTCTCTCTCTCTCTCTCTCTTTTTTTTGAGAAAGAGTCTTGCTCTGTTTCCCAAGCTGGAGTACAGGGGCACGATCTCAGCTCACTGCAACCTCCACCTCCCAGGTTCAAGCAATTCTCCTGCCTCGGCCTCCCAAGTAGCTGGGACTACAGGCACCCACCACCATACCCAACTATTTCTTTTTGCATTTTAGTAGAGACAGAGTTCCACCAATTGGTCAGGCTGGTCTCGAACTCCTGACCTTGGGTGATCCGCCTGCCTCAGCTTCCCAAAGTGCTGGAATTACAGGCATGAACCACAGCACCCCACCCAAATATTTCTATACACATTCAACCTTCCTTCTGGTATAGAAAAGCTATTAAATGCCAGTGAAAACTGGGCATAGTGGTGTGCATGCTGTAATCCCAGCTACTCAGCAGGCTGAGATGGGAGGGATTGCTTGAGGCAATCAAGACCAGCCTGGACAACATAGTGAGACCCCCATATCATTAAAAAGAAAAGCCAGTATGAACATAGAGGTATTGTTGGGGTCCATCACATCACAAAGCAGAAATACAGATGCAATTTATTCAGCAGGCAAATGCATGAAGGAATCTTACATACACCCAGTCCTGAATCTCCAACAGGAAACCAACACTTACCTGTCGTGTCTTGACTCAGGGTTTCCTGGCTGCTACTGCTGTAAGAAGGCACTGGAGTGATAGACAGTGAGGCTGGACAGGACAAAGGTGTGGCTTGGTCAGTCTTGCGAGTGAAGGATCGGTGGTATACAGGGATGCCTGCATCTTTGGAGACGAAGAGAGGCAGATCTGATGGGAGGGTGGGTCTGCCTTGTACGTATGGATTTTTCCAGTGGGTGAGCCCAATTGCAACAGGTCCAGCAACATCATAGCCTGGTGAGATAAACACACTAGGTAAGTAGCAGCAATCAAAGCCTTATAATGTGCATATTTTTAAATTTCTCCAGAATCTTAGCTGTTAGTCAAACCAAATGCCACCTGAGATAAGAATGCATGTTCATAGTAGGCAGGCAGGCATCAACCCTCTCGATGGCTCTTGTTCACTTAATCAGCTTATGTTTATTAAGCACATGCTAAGTGCCCACTCTGCCTTCAAGGAGCTTAGAGTCCAATAAAGGAGATAAGGCCTGTGTTCATAACAAAAAATTATTAAAGACCTACTATAAGCCAGAAACTTTGCATAACTGATCTCAAATCCTCACAGCAATTGTACAAAGGGACTAACAATTTCAGTTTTACAGATGAGAAAACTGGACCTCAACCTGACCTACATCGAGTTCCAGAGGCAGAACATAAACACAGATTTGACTCCAAAATCTATGTTCTTTCCCACAAACTACAACTAACCACAGTATAAGCAAGATGAAAGAAACAGTTTTAAAGTAAATCAGAAAGTGCTCTTCAGGAGTTCAGGGGAGAGAGCCCTTCTAGGTATAGAGTCTGGGACATGGGGAAGGTAACATAAATTTGGATGAACCTGGGGAACATTATGCTAAGTAAAATAACAGAATATGACTGTATGATCTCACTTATACATGTTATATATACATACATGTATACATATACATATATACATGCACAAAGAGTAGACCAGTGATTACCAAGAGCGGGAAGGATCAGAAGATGCAGATAAAAAGTTACCAGTTGTAATTAAGTTATGTAACATAAATAAGTCTAAAGATTTAATATACAGCATGAGAACTAGGGTTAATTACTTCATATTGTGTGAATTGGAAATCTGTGATTTTAGGTGCTCTTATCACACACACGCTAAAAAATGGTAACTGTGAGATGATGGTTAGGTCAAGTTGCTTGACTGTAGTAATCATTTCACTATGTACACCAAGACATTATGTTGTGCACCTTAAATATATGTGGTTAAATATATAAATATATAGTATCTGATTCATCATAAATTCTTAATAAATAAATATATGTTCTTTTTCCACCAAAAAATAAAAAGTCTCTAAGGAACTTTAGACTCTCTAAGATTTCAGGTTTTAGCATTTATTTTATAAAATTATAGCTAATTTATAGCATACACTTAATTTTGAAAAAATATAGTTCACATAGCTAAGTCTCTTGTTTAGGAAATTTCTACATCATTTACTCTGAAAATGGAGTTCATTAGCAAATATTTTAATTGGCATTATTGATATAAATGAGCTATGACAAGATCTGCATAACTATGATGAAATATAAATAGTTGAGTCTCAATTTAAAAGCAGCAATGAAGCCGCAGTGTTTGGAAGAGACAACCATCCAGAGGAACAGCTGCCACCCAAGGAGCAAAGAATAGGACGGTGACGTTGGCAGCACTGATAGCCTGCACATCCTCCCTCACCCACCATCATGTCCCCTTTTGGGGAGGAAGGCAGGAACAGGGGTCTCAATTCCCACTAGACCCAAAATTGTGAAGAAAGAGATGGAAGGAACACCCAAAATTGTAAGCTGTCTTAAGAAAAAATGTTAACTATGTGGTTCTTAAATCTCTCATACATGGGTAAAATGGGAATTTACTACTAGAAAATAAGGAGCTGATCAAGTATCTCTTGGATAAATAGAATAGTTTTAGAAGGAGTCCTTTTTCTGTTCCCTGGATTTTTTGACTCCACTGCTTTGGACAAGACATAGATTCACCTAGGAACTACATTACTAGGAAATTCATACATGTGCTCTTTTCCCAGATGGAACACCCTCACAAATGTGACACTTCTGTGTGGGATGACTATTCTGTAAGAGAAAGACTGAAGTACAAGAAATGAAAGAAAATGAAGGAGATTTTAGAAAAGAACTCTTGGATGATCAAGAGATCTGTCCTCCCTCTAGTATTTTGAGTCTAAGGTTATTATTTTTATTGTATTTATTTATTTATTTATTTATTTATTTATTTATTTATTTTTTGAGACGGAGTTTCACTCTTGTTGTCCAGGCTGGAGTACAATGGTGCGATCTTGTCTCACCACAACCTCCACCTCCTGGGTTCAAGCGATTCTCCTGCTTCAGCCTCCAGAGTAGCTGAGATTACAGCCATGTACCACCACACCTGGCTAATTTTGTTTTTTTAGTAGAGACTGGGTTTCTCCTTGTTGGTCAGGCTGTTCCACCGGCCTCAGCCTCCCAAAGTGCTGGGATTACAGGTGTGAGCCACCGCACCTGGCTCAAGTTATTATTTTTTGTTCTTAGTATAAATATTGCAAAAGTGCTTTGCACTGAACAGACTGTGAGCAGTGGACGTTGCCCCTTGCCTGTGCAGAATCATTCCCCTTCTGCCTCCCAACAGAGCCACAACTTCATTTGGGAATCTGTCCCCCCCCGCACAGCTTTGTGACCCAGGACAGGCAGACTTTATTCCCATCCTCATCCCTGTCCAAAGCCTCAGGTGGGCCTGATAGGGCTAAAGATAATGCCATCTCCCTTGTCAATGACAGGCTCAAGGATGGTTGTGGGACACAGCCCTGCCCAATGACACAGGAGGAGCCTATCAAGGAGCTTTGCAGGAAAGTTTCTCAGCTCCTCAAGCGAAGGCCTGAGGAGGGCACCAAAGTTCCTTTCCCTCTGATCACTGTCATGTCTGAATCCAATTACTGAAACTCTGCCACCACGTGACTGCCACCACGAAGATAAATTCAGAGAGGAAGGCATAGGGGAGAAGGTCTTTCACAATGTCACTGAGCAGCTTAATCAACCCATCCTAAAGACAGGCCTGCCTCTGGTGTCCCTGTTATGTGAAATAATAAATTTCCTATCACTTTGGCCAATTCGAGCCAGGGAACTGAAGCAGTATTCAAGAGCCTTCTGGTTGCCGGCACCTTCTGGGAAGTGAGCATCTGTCATACCTACCTCCCCTTCAGAGGCTAGTTTTCTAGGGCTGCTGTGACAAAGTACCACAAACTAGGTGGCTTAAAACAACAGAAACTTATTCTCTCATTGCTCTGGGGGCTACGAGTCCAAAATAAGGTGTCAGCAGGGCTGTATCTCTGAAGGCTCTAGAGAAGAATCTGTTCCACGCCTCTCTCCAGGCTTCTGCTGTTGCCAGAAATCCAGGGTGTTCCTTGGCTCGGAGATTCATCACTCATATCTCTGCCTCTGCTTTCACACAGCTTTCCCTGTACTGCCTCTGTGTCTCTTCACTTCTTGTAAGGACACTTGTCACATTGGATTTGGGCCCACTCTAGTCCAGATGACCTCATCTTAACTTAATGATATCTACAAAGACCCTATTTCCAAATATGGTCACAGTCACAGGAACTGGGGATTCAAATTTCAAAGTACCTTTTGTGGGGGATACACTTCAATCCAACACCCTGACATGGTAGCTACAGCTGACTGGACCGGTAAGGGCACTTGGCCCAAGTCTGCGAGATGTCAGGTTAACAGGAGTGTCATCCAATAGGAGCCCAGCGACCTGGACTCAAATCCCAGCTCTTACTCTCAGGTGTCCTTAGGCAACTCTTTGCCCTCTCAGGAACTCCATTTCCTCACTTATAAAGTGGGGAAAATAACACTGTTTCCCTCAGAATCTTTCTGAGGATTAGATGAGTAAATACAGAAAAAGTAGTTAGAACACAATGCTTGGCAAAAAGCTCCCCAAAAGTGTTCGTTAGCTACTTAATTGTCCTCACAGTATGTACCGCTACTTTTTCATTGAAAAGTGCCTTAAAAGAGAAGTCTTTACTCACAGCCCTCCCCTCCCTGTTCAGAGCTCTGCAATGTGGCTCCCATCCCACCACCCACTCATGTGGCTCTAAGGATGTCACCAAGGCAGACTTTAATATTCAACCTCCTCAGTCTGGCCTTCTAGAAGGTTCTCTGGTCTTTCCAAAAAAGATGCTTGCTTGGTTCTGTTACTTCTGTCATTATTTCTACCCTCACTGTGCTTCCCCCAAAGATTGGTCCTTGGTCCTACACACACACAGTGTACTAATTCTCACTCTTACTATCTCGTCCTCTTCCAAAGTTTCGACTGAACTCTCTGTGCAGATAGTGCTAATATCTTCATCTCCTGAACATTTTCTCCATATTTCCTATTTCCCATGAGACATTCTGAGGTGAGGAGTCTCACGGGCATATCAAATCAACACATCTAACCTATTGCCATCACAGCCTCTTTTTGACTTCCACGTTCCTGGGAACAGCTCAGACTCTGTTACTCTGATGCAACATCTCAAGGAACACTTACTGTCCTCATATCCAGTCAATGACTAGTCCTTCCAGCAATTCCATCCCTCTCCCCAAAGACCTGTCTCTTCAACCCACTCCCTGGTTGATTTCTGTCTCACGTCAAGACCACAGTCATGGCCACTAACTCTGTTATGACACCAGATTCTCCCACATGAACTGTATCCTGTTCACCAGCAGAATAATCTTCTCTCGTCCATACGTTCATCTCATCGTCCTCCTACTCCGAACCCCAAATGACCTCCTATGACTTAGTTAATGTCCAATGTCTAATGTCTCTGTGAATGGCATTTTAGGCTACTCGGTGTTTTCAAATCAGAATCTGTGAGGTCTCCATGAGAATTTTTAAACTGTCTCTGTTTTTCATTTAAAAGTTAATATTAGCATATTCTGGACCAAATCCTGCCACTTAATTTTAATGCCTGGATTTACTTTTGTGTTTCCATCAGGTTTGGCAACAATCGGTACAATGAATGAGAAAAGGGGAGAGATGGATATCCCAAGTTACATTCAAGCCAAATGAAGATCTGATAACCTAAGTGAGCATTAATAGAGATTTCACAGGGAGTTGAACTCAGAAAGGTGGCAGCAATGCACAGTCATCGCGAAGTACCTAGCAGTAAAACTGTACTGAACTTGATGAACCAACATCACTGCAGCCAGTGCCACATTGCATTACAAACAGTGACTGCATTTCAGCAAAATAACAACATACATCTCATTAAATTAGTGTGGTAAATTTGTATTTTTATTTGGGTTACAGAATGTTGAATCTGATTTGCAAAATCAATTTTAATGGCTATTCGGAATACAAGGTGTCTATATATAGTTCTATGTTTGAACGTACTTAAGTAACCGCATAATAAAAATAATTTAAGTCCATTTTAGAGGTTCATCACTAATGCTTTGTATAGGTATCCACATTGCTGGAGTTTGAGAAATCATGGCATAGGGTTTAAGAGTACGGGCTTTAGTGTCAAACAGACCTAAACTTAAATCTTGGGTAATTAATTTCTAGCTGGGTGGCAAAGCGCAAGTTTCCTCATCTGTAAAATGGAGAAATAACAGTAACTTCCTCACAGAGTTCTGACTGAATAAAATAATGGATGCAGGCAGCCAAGAGAAGCTGGCAGGTAATAAGTACAAAATCAGCATAAGCTGTAACTATTATCTTCATTTTTCTTTTCTGATCTCTAAGTCACTGCCCAATATTCTAGAATCAAGAAAGTTTTGAAAGGAAATAGAAAGGAGAAGAAGGGCCCAACCAAAATAAAAATGGGTCAGGTCACCCTTCTACTTTCTACCAAAGTAACCAGTGTTTAAGGTTGAATGAGCATAATAAGGAGAAAGTCTCACTTTGACTCTCAGCATCACTCTAACACTTGCTTAGCATGTTCTCCAAACAGCAAAGAGTAGACTTTCACTATGCACTTTCAATTTGCACTTAAACAATTTCTTTTAAAAACAGATTAGTATAAATCTTTAAAATGTAACTCAATTGTACTATCAAGTGCGTAACAGTACAGTTGCTACATGAACGAAAGTGTTAAAGCAAATGATGAAGATCTGGGAGTAAGAGATGACACTTCCTCCATCTAATTCCATGCAAAAGCAGTAAAAATCCACAAGAGGGCGATCCAGAAAGGTGAATCCACAAGCAATTGCTCCAATTCTGAAAATAAATGTCTATGCATTTACATTTTCTCTCCTCTCCTTCCCCAGCTGCCCCCTTGACCCCCAGCTTTTCCAGACAATAATATTTTTTTGTAAATCAAAATGATACAAGTGCTCACCTATGGTGATCTGGCTGACACAACTGTAGTAGCTGCCCGTTGTTGCAGAGGAAAGGTTATAACTTCCGCTGTTCACATCTCTGTCTGTTAAGAAAATAAAAGACAAGAAGGTCAATTATAACCTGGTAGATACCATGACACAATGTAAATATATGACTGGCAGTAAATAAACCAGTTCTCTGTGTCTGTGACACAGGTAGTCTCTCACAGTCATTCATTGGTTCACCCACTGACACTTAGGGAGAGCCAGGTGCCAGATTCTGGGATGGGCACTTAGAACATTTCAATAAACAACCAGGCAATTGCAGTTTTGTGTCACCATTATTACAATGGGAGATGAAAGGTGCTTGGGCAGTTGGGGGCAGAGTAGTGAGACAGGAGAGAGGATGCCTGATCCGAACTATACAGCAAAGAGTATCAGGTAAGGTTTCCTGGAGGAAAATAACATCCAAATGAAAATCTAAAAGGTGAGTGCTATCTGACTGGGCAAAAGGTGGATGAATTGATTGAAAAGATGCAGACAGAGGAGCTATCATCCCCATCCTCCATCCTCTAGAGGCTGAGAGGCCATAGGCAGCTTCATGAGTTAGCAGCTGAATGCAGTAAGGGAAGGAGACATGAGCAGCAGCCAGGTTGCAAAGGGTCATACAAACCAAGTTAACAAGTTTGGCTTCCGCCTAGTAATCAGGATCCTATTTTTGTTTTAGAAAGATTACTTCGTGGCAGGTTTCAGGATAGACTGGAGGAAAGCAAGATGAGAGTAGAAAGACTTATTTGCGAGGCTGCTGTAGTATTCTGATGAGAAATTAGTGGTGGTCAAACCATGGGAGGAGTGGCAGTGGAGACAGAGAGGAGTGGATGCAATGCCCTCACAGGCTAAAAGTGCAGCACAGGCATCAGATTCCTCATTACTGTGAACAGAGAATGTTCTAGGCAGAGGGGGGCAAAAGAAACCAAAGCCTCACAGGTGCACTGCATATCAGCATTTTCACCCACAACATTTCATGCACAAGGTAGTCACCACCCTAACATCTCTGATGGAAAGGCTGAGACTCCAGGTGGCTGAGTGCCTTGCCCAAGGTCACACTGACAGCACGTGGCAGAACAGAGCTCAAATCCAGATCAGGAGTACTTAAAATTGTTTATGAAACATTGCAGGAACACAAAATTTAAAAACTTCTAGAAGATAGCGTAGAAAAAAAATCTAGATGGCAGTGATGTTTTAGATATAACACTAAAGACAAGATCCATGAAAAATAATAATGGATATGCTGGATTAAAAACTGCTACTCTATGAAAGAGAATGCAAAGAGAATAAGAAGACTGGCCACAGACTGGGAGAAAATGTTTGTAAAATACATATCTGATAAAGGATTGTTATTCAAAATATACAAAGAACTCTTAAAACTCAACAATAAGAAAATAAGTTGACTTAAAAAAAATGGGCCAATCACTTTTACAGACACATCACCAAAGATGATATACAGAAGGCAAATATATACATGAAAAGATGTTCCACATCAGACACCAGAGAAATGCAAATTGAAACAAAAATAAAATACCACTACACATTTATTAGAATAGCCAAAATCTGTAATACTGACAAGACCAAATGCTGGCAACAGGACTTCTCATTCATTGCTGGTGAGAATATAAAATGGTACAGACACTCTAGAAGACAGTGTGGCAATTTCTTACAAAACTAAACATGCTCTTACCATACCATCCAGCAATCACACTCTTTGGTATTTACCCAAAGAAGCTGAAAACTTACGTCCACCCATAAACCTACATACAGACATTTATAGCAGCTTTATTCATAGTTGCCACAACTTAGAAGCAACCAAGGTGTCCTCCCATAGAGGAGTGGAAAATAATACTTTGGTATATCCAGACAATGGAATATTATTTAGCACTAGAATGAAATGAGCTATCAAGCCATGAAAAGACATGGAGGAACCTTAAATGCATAATATTAAGTTAAAGAAAACAATCTGAAAAGGCCAAATTCTTTATGATTCCAACTATCTGACATTCTTGAAAAGGCAAAATTATGGAGACAATAAAATAGTGGTTGCCAGGGATCAGAGTGGAGGGAAGAAATAAACAGGAAGAGCACATAGGATTATTAGGGCAATGAAATTAGTATGTATGATACTATAATCGTGGATACATGTCATTATTAAATTACCCAAATCCATAGAATACACAACACCAAGGGTGAGCCCCAATGTAAACTATGGACTTTGGGTGATAACGACGTGTTGATGTAGGTTCATCAATTATAACAAATATACCACTCCAGCGGGAGATACTGATAACAAGGGAGCATATGTGGGGACAGGAGGTGTTTGAGAACTCTCTGTAACTTCCTTTTAATTTTACTGTGAACCCAAAACTGCTCTAAAAAAATTAATTCTTAAAACAACAACAACATAGGGCATGCGTGATTTTAAAATACCACAACAAATACACGTTATCTAATATAAACCACTACAGATTAGAAAAGTCATGTTAAATAGTTGCAAAACTGGCCTAAAGGAAATATTTGAATATTACATGACAATAAGAAAATTCTGTTCTATAATGGTGAAAAGTATGCATCTGAGGGGAAGAAATAATTATTAAGATTTAGTCAAATGCATCCAAAGAGAAAAGGTGCCTAGAAACATATCAATTCAGACTTTAATGGGAACACAATGTGGATTGGCAGAAAAGATGGCTTTGTAAGAGAATGTTCTTAGGAGGAAAGAACAGCAGGTACCTGGACAGAGAAGCCAGGAAATAAGTCATCTTTAAGGGGTTGTCTATAGGTGCCCTTGGGTTGAAAGCAGTTGGGAAGTACTGACAAAAACAGGTGGCAAGCCAGAGGAGAGAGAAACAGTAGTGGCTCTCAGAGGCCACTGTAGGTTCACAAACAGAAAGGTAAATGCTAGGAAATATTTTTAAAACTGTTTTTAATATGGGAAAACTAATTCTAGCAAGTGTATGTGGCCAACTCCTTCCCTAAGAAACATCTCCAAACCATCTCCAACCTCTAGAATGCTTCCTGAACAGCTACCCACACCTCCAATAATAGCACTGAGCATGCAAGATTGCACTGGTTTACACATCTCCTCAACTATGAGTTTGTCCAGGGCAGACCTACACGTTATCCAGTTTGCAATTTCCAGAGGTTAGTGCTGTGGCTGGCATAAGGTAAATGCTCAATGAATGTTCGTTGGTTTTAAAAAAGAAAGGAATAAAATTAGGTAACAAACAAATGACTAATTCTCCTTCCTACTAATTTCAGAGAGGTTGCTGTAATCGAAGAGCACTAGGGTGAGAGTCAGAAGACCTGAGTTGGAAACCCAGCTTTGCTACACGTAACCTCTTTGAACATGGCCAGGCTGTTTAATTTCCTTAAGTACTGGTTCCTCCACCTGCAAATGGTGACAATAGTGCTTATCTCACTTATTGTGGGAAGGGAGGAGGTATGGTTTAAAAAAATAAATCATCTACATAAAATACATAGCAAATAATTCCATATATATTTGTGGAATCTGCTAAATCAATAAAATCCAGACTTAACACATAACAAACTAAGTACTCTAAAGTTGTCATTCCTTATTCTTTTTAAACCCTTCTCTAGGGATCTATCCTTATAAGATTGTGGAAGGAAGAAGACCTTCAAAGGATAGGTCAATGGCATCAAAAATGTATACAATCGGAGAGAGAGACAGAGAGATTTACAAGCACAGAAATAATTACGAATGGAGAGGAGAAAAGGAATGAAAAAGAAAAGTATAATGAGAAATTAGTAATCAACAAAGAAGCAGGATGCTTGAATTAGGAAATGAATGCCTAGGGAGAGGCTATAAACAAACTTGAACAGCAAAACTATGCCAATTTGAATCAAGTCTGAATGGTAAAACCAGGGCAATAATTTTGGTGGCAATATTTTGAAAAGACTCCAAGAGCAAAAGTATAAAGAGCCATGGCAATTGCAATTGCAAAGTGATGACATGAAGGAAGGTGTTCCTACCTTCTGGAACTAAAACAAAAAGGCTAGATTTTACAGAAGAGCCTGAATATCCATTTAATCCTTTAAGAACCACCTCGAATTAAATGAAAAAATCATGTAACTAGTGGGAAAACTTGAGACTATGAATGAGATTAATGAACATTGTGGGTTCTAGAGTCAGTATCCAGATTAAACAGTCTGTGTCAACCCTGGACACATTATTTCTTCTCTACGTGGCTCTGTTTCCTCATATGTAAAACGGGAATGATAAAGGCACCTATAAGATTATATGAGCATTAGATTATTTAATACATGAGGAAGTCTTTATATAACAGGACCTACCTGTTCAATTAGTGTTAGCTTCACCAATATGTTCAATTAGTGTTAGCTTTTTTTTTTTTGACAGAATTTTGCTCTTGTTGCCTAGGCTGGAGTGCAATGGTGCAATCTTGGCTCACTGCAACCTTCAGCTATATTTTTATTTCATACTTATAAGAAACAAAGATATCCATAAGATGAATCCATATAGCAAAGAAAATTAATAAAGTAGATCTACACAAAATATTATGAATGGGTCTCACAAGCAAAATATGGAATGAAAGAAGCAACCTGAAAATAATATATGTGATTTTACTTATAAAAACTTCAACAAACACATTTGTTGTGTATAAATGTTTGTTATTGTATAAACAATAAACACAAAATTACATTGTTTATTAATGCATAATGGATGGTAAAACTGTAAGGAAAAGCAACAAAATAATTAGCACAAAATAATTAGCAAACAATTATTTTTATTGTTTCATTATTTGCAAAATAATAGCAAAAATAAAAAGCAACAAAATAATTAGCCAAAAAAAATTTTATTTTTTTATTATTTGCAAAATAATTGCCAAAAATAAAAAGCAACAAAATAATTAGCAGAAAGTCAGCATGGTGGTTCCATTGGTGGGAAGAAGTGAGTTTGCATTATGAAAGAGTATAGGGAGGGGGTGGGTTCAGTGATGCTGGAAGTGTTCTATTTCTTAACCAAGGTGGTGGCTACATAATATTCATTTCATAATTATATATAAACATTTTTCTTCCTCACTTGTCTACATCTATATTATAGTTCACTGTAACTTTTTTAAAGAAATAAAGAGGTGCAGCTATTATGGCAGGACAAACCTAGAACACAAATTCTATAAAGATATCTAGGAAAAAGAAAAGGCGGTGGAATTAGACACCATCAGTTACTGAGCACCCACTCTTTGTCAGGCACTATGATGAATATTTATAATTTAATTTATATCCATTATTAAAGCTTCAAAACAACTCTTTTAAGGTAAGTATGATTATCCTATTATACAGATGAAGAATTCGAGGCTCAAAAAAATTAAAGAACTTGCCCAGAATCACACTCACAGTAAGTCACAAAGCTGGAATCAGAATCCAAGTTTCTCTTACAATAGAAAAGCAATTGAGAAAAGAGGCAAAGACAGAAGGAGGACAGATTAGTATCACAAGCTGGGTTAAGCAGTTTCCTCCTATATCTGGTATTACATCTTTGACAGTCAGTTATCTGATATGCTAGGCATTGGGGCTCCACAGGGAACAGGATCTACTTTGTTTTCAGAGGACTGCTCAGCAAAAAAGTGTAGACAAAACTAACACACATTGTGTTTGTCTCCAATTACTTGGGGGCATAATCATAAACAATACATTCTTATAACAAAAGAAAATCGGGCCCATGTCAACACTCAAACTATCTTACCTTTCATCCTAACCACCGTGAAAAAGAAAGCACAGTGCCTATTTATGCCTTTCCACTGAATGTGGAATTCTTGTAAATATGTAAGCAACTCTACTGTGGATATAAAATAATATTTTTTGTTTGTTTGTTTTGAGATGGAGTCTGTCGCCTGGGTTGGAGTGCAGTGGTGTGATCTCAGTTCACTGAAACCTCTACTTCCTGGGTTCAAGTGATTCTCCTGCCTCAGCCTCCAGAGTAGCTGGGACTACAGGCAGGCACCACCACGCCTGGCTCATTTTTGTAATTTTTGTAGACACAGGGTTTCACCATGTTGGCCAGGATGGTCTTGATCTCCTGACCTTGTGATCTGCCCACTTCGGCCTCACAAAGTGCTGGGATTACAGGCGTGAGCCACCGTGCCTGGCCAAAATAATAATTTTCATGTCTAATGTAGGAGAGTTTAAAAAAGAATAAAAGTAAAATACTAAACAATAGTAGTATATGAGCCAGGAGCTGGGTACTCAATGTCAAAATATCGTTCAGAGGAGAGGTTAACATATTAAATTTAGTTAGTTAAATAAAATAGAATTAATAGGCATAGAATTTGTTAAGTAAGATTGAAGTAAAAGTACAAAGGCAACTATTAAAACAGCAGAAATAGACTAAAGTTCCAAACCAGTTCGTTGTGTTCAAAGGGACAGGGATAGGGGTAAGATGGTGAGAAACAGTGGGAGAAGGAATTTAACAAAAAAGTTCAACTTTAAAAAAGGAAATAAATGAGGGGGAAAATCACAGAAAAAATACAGAGAAAGTACAAAGTAAAATGGTAGAAATAAGTTCAAATATAGTAGTAATAGCAATACATGTAAATAGTCTAAATTTGCTGTTTAAGAGACTATGAGATGGATTTCTAAATAAATAAATATAATAAAAACTAAATGCTATTTGTAAGAGAAATACCTAAAACATAAGGACACAAATGTTGAAAGTAAAATATTTATAAAGATGAAGCAAGCAAATACTAACCAAAATAAAGCCAGGGTACCTATGTTAGTTTTTAATGAAAAAGGCTATAAGACAAAAAGCATTATTAAGGATAAAGATGGTGAGTAATAACAGTAAAAGGTTCAAAGTTCAATTCTCCAAGAAGATATAAGCAAATGTCAAATCTATATGGCCAGAATAAAATAATCTGAAACCTATGAAGCAAAAATTAACAGAACTACAGGGAGTAACAGACAAACCTACCATCAGAAGAATAATTTTAACATACATAATAACTGATTGCTTGGGCAAGCAAAACTTTAGTAAAAACACTGAAAATCTGAACAGTACAATTAATCTCAATTTAATGGACAGTTACTGAATGTTTCATCTGACAGTCAGAGAATATACATTCCTCTTAAGCCCAAGGTGAAGTACTACAAAACTTGACCATATATTAGACCATAAAGCAAATCTCAACAATTAAAAATAAATCAATATCATTAGCAGCAATGTTTTTCAACCTTAATCTATGATGATGAAAATCAGAGTAGAAGTCCTTTTTAGGGAATGGGGGCTTGCCAGGGCGACTATTAAACATTATTATCTGTGCACTTTTCTGTGTGAGTATATGTATAAATTACCAATTTTTTTTCAAAGTTTTTATGTTGCACTACTGGCCAAATGAAATAAGAGAATATAGCAGATTTATATCAAGCAAAACACAACAAAAAAATGTCTAAATTAAAAGAATAAAATTCCAAGTCTAGTTCCTTTAACCAGGGCCACTTTATACAGTTCACATGCATAAGTCATGGTAACATTCACTATATAAGCACTAACTACTGTTCTCTACCCCTCTGCTCCTCCGAGTGCAGGCTCTTGAACAGCAGCAGCCACACCACCTGAGAGTCCATTAGAAGTGCAGCATTTGGCCGGGTGCAGTGGCGCATGCCTGTAATCCCAGCACTTTGGGAGGCTGAAATGGGCGGATCACAGGATCAAGAGATTGAGACCATCCTGACCAACATGGTGAAATCCTGTCTCTACTAAAAATACAAAAATTAGCTGGGCCTGGTGGTGTGTGCCTGTAGTCCCAGCTACTCGGAAGGCTGAGGCAGGAAAATTGCTTGAACCCTGGAGGTGGAGGTTGCAGTGAGCCGAGATTGCAATACTGCACTCCAGCCTGGTGACAGAGTGAGACACTGTCTCCAAAAAAACAAAGAAAGAAAGAAAAGAAAAAAAGAAATGCAGAATTCCAGGCTCACCCTGGAGCTACTAAATCGGTATTTTCATTTTAACAAGATGCTCAAATGATTTGCAGTCTCATTAAACTGAAAGCATTGATCTAAAGCTTAACTTTAAGGTCCATAAGCAAAACCCTCAAAGCCTTAGGAATCAGCCAAAGACTTTTAAAGGATCTGTGTGATCTGTCCTGTGCTAGGAATCGGATAATTAAGAGTGTGATCAGGAAGGGAGAAACAGAAGAAATCTATTAGTTCAGAGTATGCAAAGACTGAGGCTGGGGAGTGAAATAACAACCATCATGTGATTCAAAAAGCTTCTTTTTAAGAAAGACCTGCCCCAAGGCAGAAAGGCCATAAAAACAAAAAGAAAGGAAATATTTTTTGATTGAAGTTTAACACAGATACAGTAAAATGCCCAAATCCCAAGTGTGCAACTCAATGAAAATTATCACAAAATGAACACATCACGTAACTACCATGAGAAGAAGTCCATCTCCAAGTAATTTCAGGTGAGAGGACATTACTTGAAAGAATTACCCAAGAGTCATAAGAACAGAAAATGCTGAGTCGTTTTCACATCAGCAGGTAAATGGCAAGTTAGACTGGCAATCAAAATCAGGCTGGGTTCTGAGGGGTGACCACTCAGATTGTTAGAAATACAAGAATGATGGGCTCCTACCTACTCTTTCTTTTCTCAGATTGCCAGAAATATAAGAATGATGGGCTCCTAACCTTTCATTGAGGCCATGGCATCTGCAGGATTAAGTCATTTGCTCTTACTCACACAACTAGAAAGTGGAAGGACCAGAACTGATATCCTGACATGAGTCTAGCCCAAAAAGTAAGTAACATTTACTGAAGCAATTGTTTTAAGTTATTCATCCTCATGTCATCCACTTCACTCTGATTTAGAAAAATTTTGTTAATTCTTATAATTGCTTGATTATTGTTTATAAACTATGAAGCTCCAAAGTCCTTATTTTAGGCATGGGCCAGGTTGACAGTTAAGATATCAATTTCCCAAACAAAAACACAGGGACTAGAAGCTGAGGTAAAGCCTTTTCCTGGAATCCACAATCCACAAAGCCTGAGCAAACAAACATCTCACTCACAAGAAAGAAGAAATTTTACAAAGAAAAGGTTTTCATTAAACCTTTCGAAACATATTACAAGTCTGCTTATATACGCAGACAGGTGAAACCCAAAAACTTACCAAACGGAAGAATGATGCGTAACTATTGACTTTGCAAAAATATTCCCCATCTGATCCCGTTAATAACTACCTACACTGGCACACTAGAAATATCATTTAATTTACAAAATACATGTTAATTGTATAGAGTGAGTTACAACTACTTACTGCATCTGATTTTTTAAAAGAACTCTAAGTTGTTTATAAAAGGTTCTAGAGAACTGACGAGTAAGCAAAACATGTAGTTAACTTATGTATGTACATGTATACATGTTTGTGTTCCTCAGAAATATCAACGTGTTGATTTAGTTCATGTTTGCTGTGTATTTCATAGGTTTATGAAAAAGTTAATATTCAAAACCTATTCTTTCCTCCTAGCTGGGTAATCTCTATCTCCTCACCTGACCTCCTGGGTCTGGACTTTCTTTTTATTGTGACTGAAATTCATTCATTCAAAAAACATATAGTAGACACAGGCTAGTCTCAGGTAGAAAGTGGTAGCTTGGGAAGTCTCTCCCTAAGGGCTGAAAAATCAATCAGAGGGTATAAAGTGTGTTTCCACTGGAAAGAGCTTTTCCTATACAAACAGATCTCTTTATTACTGTGATAAAGACAGTATTGCTGTTTTCATAACGTTTCTTCATTTGCTTTATTATGTGCCACTTCACTAGAAGACAGACAGGACAGATACTAGTTGAAGCAGTAACAGTTCTAGTAGTATCCTCCTCTGCAACCTGCATCAGACCTGAGTGAGACACAGACTCCCAGAGGACAAAGCCATCTCTTACCCATCTTGCATCCACAGACCATGCCCTCGGCCTAATGCATAGAAGGCCCAAGAAATGTTTGCCAAAGCCTCCAGTAAGCTTTCAGATACTTGAATCACCTTTCCTGCATTTTAAATACTGTGTCTGGTGCTCATTATCCCAGCTTCCCTTTGATTCCACTTCTAGCAGCAGGCACTGTGACAAAAGCCCTTTCGTGAACCCTAATTAGAGAAAAGCCTTTCCTTTCCTACTTACACCTACTTGATTCAGTGTTGAAAATCTTATCTTCTATTTTCATTATCATTAGGAGGTAAACATTCATGCCTTATTATTACACCCTAAGATTCATGAGACAGGCAGTTTTTGTTTTTGCTTCCTGAACCTACAACAGTACCTGACACACAGTACGCACTCACAAAGCCTAGGTTAAATTGTTTGTTCTGAAAACTTCCTTGGGAGCTGTGGACTGTGTGTCTAGGACTACATTCTAGTAGAAGCATCCACATTGCTATTTGTTGTAAGGTGAATGTGTTCTCCCAAAATTCATACATTACGACCCTAACTAACCCCAGTGTGATGGTATTTGGGGATGGGGCATTTGGGACATCACTGCGGTTAGATTTGTTCATGAGGATGGGACCCTGGTGATGGGATTAGTTCCCTTATAAGAGACAGAGGGATCCCACTCTGTCCCTGAGCATGCACCAAGGAAAGGCCATGTGAGCAAGCAGCAAGAGGTGACTATCTACCAGCCAGGAAACAGGCCCTCACCATACATTAAATCTGTCGGCACCTTGAGCATGTACATCCAACCTCCAGAACTATGACAAATAAACATCTGTTGTTTAAGCCACTCAGACTCTGGAATTTTGTTATATAGCAGCCCCGAGCAGACTATAACACTATCACAAAAAAAATGACATTTTAAAGGAAAGAATTAAAATGCTGCTTCTCAGAATCAAAAATAAATTGATTTAACTTTACCCCACAAAGAAATTTACAAAATATGAAGGGCTGAAGGTCAAAGAATAATCTGTACACGCTTTGCTGCAGCTTCTTAATCAAAAGGATCCTAATCAATGTTGTCCATGAGTGTCTTGGTTGCATAATGACAAGCATGTCAGGTGGTATAGGGCAAAAACAAGAGAAGTCATCAAAGAGCTCCTTGGATCTATCTAGTAGCTGAAGCATTAGTCCCAGTCAGCTAGCATGCATCTGATATCACCATGTGGTATGGATGCTTTTCTTCTTTTGTCTTTTCTGAAGGGTAAAAGGTATTTTGCTTATTATTTGCAACAGGAAAAAGGAGTTTTTAAAACTTGTACATGGTGTACTGCCCCCTGCTATACTGCATTCAGTCCCTCAGTCAGTCACACAGCCAAGTACTGGTCACGTACTATGTGCCAGGCGCTGTGCAAGGCACCATGAACACAGATAAAATAGCTGGTCCTTGCCCTCTGAGTTTTACAACCCACAAAGGGGAGTACTCACTGTAATACACAATGAGAATCTGCTATGGAAAGGACTTACCCTAAGAAGTCCCAGGAGAAGCACCAAGTCAGATAGAGAATGTCAAGGGGAAAGGAGAGGGGGACTTGTAAAGAAGGAGGGGGTGCATTCAGAGCACGCACCGAGGTCCAGAAACCTCCCACCAAACCACCTCGTCTCTAAAGGGTGGGATGCTAGGTCAACGGCAACAAGAGAGAAGGGCAGGAGGTTCGATTTTGACCCCTACACAGAGGAGAGCCATTGAAGAATTTTAAACAGGGAACAAAAGGATCAGATTTGCAAGTGTAATCCGAAGGAGCCAGCACTAGAGGCAGAGGAACCAGTTGGGAGGTGCAGCCAAAGTGGGCAATAATGGTGGCCTGGGCTAGAATAAGAGCAGTGGGCAAGGAGAAAGCAAAGTTGAAAGGCGTTAAGGAAAAAGGACCAACAGGAGTTGGTGATTGAGAGTATACTGGCTAGGAGACCGAATTGATGGTAATACCTAATGCTTACTGAGAACTCACTATGTTCTGCTCCTGCACACTTGCCAGTACTATTGCATTTAAACTTCGTAGTGATCCCATTTTACAGATGAGAAAACTGAGGCATAGGAGTTGAATTAATTTACGCAAGGTCAGGCCAGGCATGGTGGCTCACACCTGCAATCCCAGCAGAGATTTGAGAGGCCAAGGCGGGAGGATCACTTGAGTCCAGGAATTCAAGACCAGCCTAGACAACATATCAAGACCTGTCTCTACTTTTTAAAAAAATTTAGAAATTAGCCTGGCATGGTAGCCCACATCTGTAGTCTCAGCTACTCTGGAGGCTGATGAAGGAAGATCACTTGAGCCTGGGAGGTTGAGGCTGCAATGAGCCATGCCACTGCACTCCAGCCTGGGCAACAGAGCGAGATCTTGTCTCAAAAAAACATAAAATGTACTCAAGGTCATTGTTAGTATACGCTGGTAAAGGAGGACTCCACAATGACTTCCAGGATTCCAGGGGACTGGGCAGAGCATGCTGGCCCCTTTCAACCTCTAGCCACTGTCTCAGATGTCATGTTCCACCTACCAGCACATGCTACTAGCGGCTGCCTTCACACGCCTGACATTTCTCCCCTTTATCTTTGTTCATGTTGTTATTGCTCCCTGGAATGCCCTCCTTCTCCCAGTTGGCCTTCTCCCAATCTCCTCCTCCAGGAAACTGTTCTGGCCCATCCCTCACCCTACCAGCCCTTCCCCTACAACACTGCATTATAATTCTCTGTTTAGGAGTCTGTCCCCTCCATGACTCTGCCATCTGTGAGAGAAATAGTGGGAGATCTTATTTGTTCTCGTAACCCTAGGTTCAGCCTAGAGCCTGGCACATAGATGGAGTTCAGTAGTTGGAGATATTCTGTAGGAAATAAGGACAGGAAAGGAAGACGGGGGTTGTTTTGGACACATTGAGTTTGTGATGCTAACACAAAGAGAGAAGAGCCTACAGGTAGTCTAGCAGACAGCTAGCTATACAAACACAGCACATGCAAGAAAGAAGTTCTGAGTTGGTGACTTCTATGTAGGAGTCACCTGAATAAAGATGAAGTCATGGAGGAGAAATGATGTCCTAGGCTCTCATGTCTTCTTGCCCCATTTGATTCCCACATTCCACAGTTAGGCTTAGCTCTTATTACACTCCCTAAGTAAATTCCTTAACCTATCTCTGCCTCAGTTTCTTCAAATGAATATAGGGCTGACTTTGGATCAGTTCCTTAAAGGTTGTTGTGAAGATTAACTGAGCTAATTCACATAAAGTGCCATGATTATTATCTTCATGTCCAGGCACACCCCATACTTCACTTGCAACTCTGAAAACTTTGTTGCTCCAGTTTACAGGTTTCCCACTCAGAGACAGACTCCGCACATGGGGCCACTGTTTAGCATCTGGGAGGTATTAATCAATGTCATCTAAATGGTTGAGAGTGAAATTATTTAAAAGATCAATAGAATCCAGGCAAACATCAGCATTAGCAGAAGGAGTCCACACATAAGACGCAGGAGGAAAATGAGGGGAGGGGAGTTACATAACACCACCAGCTCAGACTGTCCCGTCTTCCTGTCTTTTACTTCTCTCTCTGCTATAGACACAGTGACCTTCTAGCTAGCCTTGAATGTGATAAGCTCATTCCTGCCTCAAGGCCTTTGCACTTACTGCTCACTTTGACAAGAATCCTCTTTCCCCATATAATGGAATGTCTCATTCCTTCTCTTCATTAAGCTCTCTGCTCATGAAGAGAGGGCTTCCCTATCTGAAACAGATATCACTGTGCTCTATCGGCTCTTTTAGCCCCTTATTAAGCCTCACCAGAGGCTGCCAGGTCCATGTCAGGCCTGCGGGTCTAACCACAATACCCTTCCTGGTTCAGGTGGGGACACTGCCTCTGTGCCTTCTTTCGCATGGCCAGGAACAATTCAAGTCCCAGTCATTTCTCTCTAAAAGATATTTGTCTCCCATCCTTAGTCTCATGCACATGGTTATATAAAGAGTTAAAAATTGTTAAGAACCTAAACCATTTAAAGGACAAGAAAAGAAACATCAATGGTGGGTACAAAGGGTTGAGGCCTTAAAAATCCAGAATTGTAAAAATCACATCATTCATTGAACATGTTTTTACTGGAGGGCATCACAGTTTTTGATTACCCTAATCTCATTTCTAGAATATGAGTCTAGATGGCAGCCTGAAAGTAAAAATTGAGACTAAAATGCAAAAAGAGCAAGCTCAAAATACAAAAAGAGCAGGATCGAAATGCAGAAAGAACAGGATCAGAAATGCGCGTATTAGCAGGGAAGCTAATGAAGACTACTAGAGGCTGCTGCTAATGAAATGCCTACATAAGCCAAATTTCTCTCTCTTCTTATGAAACTAAAACACATGGTCTACAGTATAACTGTTCATTCTCCTGGCAGACCCTGTGCTAAAGATAGGAATAAAGCATTTATTAAATCAGTCTATTAAACATAAAAATTGAACCCTACAAATTCTAGGCAAAAAGTTTAGATCATCCCCCATCATGATGTCTAAACCCAAATCCAACAGAATTGGCAGGAGACATTTTTTACAAGGAATTCAATTATCAGAGAGAAGATTTGTGGAGGATTCCAGGGCTGGGCCAACCTCTCATCAGATAATGATCTCAACAGTACCCAGCGGGTGAAGAATGTATTAAATGTGCTCAGTGTTTTTTTTTCCTTAACTTGTTCACTAGGTTGAAAACTCTGATGGACTAATTTATTCTGTCATGGTTTATGTCACACTGCTACAGATCTAAGAATTAATGTGGATTTTGTGGCCAAGTGTATTCATCATTTTAGGGATGGAAGCAGGGGGAGAATGTGTCAAGCAGAAATTCTAATTAATATCTTTATTTAAATCTGCTTCAGTTCTCTTTAAGGGTCTAATGAAAAACCTGTGTAATTCTCAATCAAAAACAAAAAAGATCTGCCACCTTTTTCCTTTAATTACTGAAATATACTTCTTTTCCAAGTGATTTCACTTATTCTGACTTCATTTTCTCCACCTGGATGTCAATTAAGCTTTTAAAGCTTCTCAAAATGTACAGAACTGATCATTATGTAAACCTATTACTGACAGTATCCATGGGGCAGCATACAAAATCTAAAATGATGTAAAAAAAGAGAAGTCGGATCCCTCTGATAGGAAAAGGTGTAAAAATAGCCGTTTTGCCAACGAATATGCCTAAAATGCCATCAGCATATTGAATTATCCCCAGATGGTAACCCAGGAACCACAATGTTGAGTATTAAATGTGCATGCAGGTAAGAACAACTTATACCCCAGTAAAAATGTTCTAGGGTTGGGGGGGGCAGGGAGAAAGAAAGAAAAATAGGCCACTAGACTGAAATTTGTAATCTGCTCACAATTTGTTACTGGTTCCCCGGGCATCAATTGCAAACCCTCTGAGCCACCTGAATGATCATTTTAAACAATTTAAATCCGGGGAAAGAGACTGACCCTGTTAACCTTGGTAGAATGAGCAGGAGACATCACTGGCCTAGAGAATGAAGACTCCACACCAAAGAATAGCAATTTCCCTCCTACCCACCCCAGGCTTTGAGATGTCCCTGCAGAACATTCCCCATCAATTGCTCACAGCCTTCCTTTTTAAAATGCCAGATCTAGATCTTATCACAGCAACTGACCGCAAGCAAGAGGAAGGGAGGGAGGTCTACTTGAGTTTCTGCTTCCTATAACCAAGTCTCAGCAGTATTTCTTGTAACGGGCTAAAGAGAATTGCTTCACCCCCACAAGCAAGAAGGCTGATAAGAAGCCTTGCTGGCTTCCCGAGCGCGCTGAGATTTCTAGCTGAGCCTGAAACCTTCACACAGTGATTTTTTCCTACAGAATCGTGCAATACCATACATGTATATATGTACATATCTATTCATATATACTTATTTAACAAAACAATGGGAAGGGGAACGATGAATGCCTCCCTTTTTCATAAACTTTTATTTCCAAACTGATTTCTTGTTTGCATTAAAAACATGTTACAGTGCATGTTATTTTAACGCCACAGCATCTGTCAGAGAGATGTTTTCATCTCTCATTTACAGACAGAGAAATGCAGGGGCAGAAAAGTTTAAATAACTTGTCCAAGGTCAGTCAGGGACAAGACAAGCGCTGGCTAAACGCACATCTCCCAGCTCCAAGCCTCAGCCCGCTAGAAGAGGACTTAACACCCGTGTCCCTGCGCCTGAGTGGTCGGAAGCTAGGGGAGTGTTTCTGGAGTCCCGAGGCTCCCAGCCCCTCCCAAATTTGAGGCGTTTTACCCGCAGACACCAGGTTCCCGGGTTACCTGCAGCCCGCAAGCCCGCGGAGCATCGGCCCCTCAGCCCCAGGTACGGCCGCGCTCCCTCCCTTCCAGACCCTCCCGCTAAGGCGAACCCCGAAGTTTCCTGGTGCTCCGACGGCTCCCGGGGCCCCTCCCTTCGGCCCCGCCGCCCCGGGAGACCCACGACTGCCCCCACTTCCGTTACCGTATGCAGTGAGGGAGGCCATCCTGGCCCGCGTCCTGCCCAGGCTGGCCAGGGTGTCGGCGAGGGCAGCCCCCTGCGCGCCGCGCCCCTGGACGGCCCAGCCCGGCGAGTGCATGCGCTTGTCTCCCGCGGGGCGCCCGAGAGCTCCACTGCTGAGCACGCCCGGTCAGCTTGCGGCGCTCGCCCCTAGGGCCGCTGGCGCGCGGGGGCCCCGGCCGGGCGGCGCTGCGAGGGCGGCGGGAGAGAGGGCGCAGACCGGCCGCGGCGCTGCGGGTCCCCGCGGGGATTGAACCAGCCGCGGAGGGCGCGCGGCCGGGAGAGAGGAGGGGCGACGCTGCCGGTGGGAGGTGCCCGGCAGAGGCACGCCGTGGATTTGGCCCAGCGCCACCGGCGTCGGGCGGGATCCCCGCTGGGTTCACGCCAAACGGGGTGGCAGGGAAGTCGCGGGAGGGGTCGGGGAGTCCCAGGCGCGCCACAGCTTCTCGGGACCGTCTCCTTTCCCAAGGAAGTTCCACTGGAGAGCACGCCTGGGGACGCGTGGGGTGGGTCCGGCCGCCTGTGACTCTGGGTGCCATTCCCAGCCAAGGAGACGGTCTGGTGAAGAGTTTGCCTGCGAGACCAAAGCCCAGGGGAAAGGGGCAGCCTTGTCCTGTGGACGTCTGTTAATGAAGTCCGTGACTGCTAAGTACCGAACCCTGACCCCAGCAGTTCAGACCTGTCCCAATACATCATCTTATCCCCTCTATTTGTGCTTCTGTCTTCCCACGAGGCGCTCACCGGCGTCTGATTCCGGCCGGGCATCTGATGAGGGCGCGAACTCACACAGGTTGAGTGATGGAATGTCCGAGCTGGTCTCGGCCCTCCTTCCCTGTTGTGCTGGGTCTCAGTCTGGAATCAGCTGGCTAGGGGAAAAGGACTGGGAGAGGGAGTACAAGACCCGAGAAGGCGGTGGCACCCATGGCGGGAGGAAGCAGGGGGAAAAGGAAGGCCGCCCAACGCCCCCTCGGGTCAGGTGCACCCCCCCCCCGGCCGCCCGCCCGGAGTCTGCGATTCTCAAGTGTAAAGCTGAGACCACATTGACAGGGATGCCCAGAGGCTTCTGGCTCGGAGCTAAAGGTCATGGTCACCAGGCTTTGTAAAACGCCCGCGCCGGAGGAATTGGGGGGCGATGTTGTAAAGGCCATTTAATTGCGTTTGGGGTTGTGCCAGCTCAGGTACAGGCACCGAGGGCAAAGAAATCTGGCGGAGGCAAAACCCGGCGTTTGTTGGCGAAGCTTCCCGCGCGCTCCAGCGCTCCAGCGGTCAGACTTGAGCGCTTCCAACCTCCGCGTCCTCCCGCCTTCCCACTCTTCGGTGAGGGCAGCCGGGCGGCGGCAGGTAACCAGACGAGGCTCTGGGATGCAGTGTTTGTGCCCACACTTCCCCCATGTGAGCGCAAGGCTGAGACTTCGCGGCCGGCCGGGGAACCAGCCCTTGAAGAGGGCCAGGTCCGCCTGCGGCAGCGGGAGCGGGGGATCTGGTCCTTTATTGGCCCTCGGTCAGCCAGCCAGAAGCCCGGTGACCTTTGGTTAAGACACTGTCTCTAAGGTTCCATTTCTCCATCTGTAAAGTGGAGCTAACCATTGCGGCTGTGCCCACCTCGCAGGGCAGTTGCAAGGATCTCGTGGGACAGGGACACTATCATCACCGACGCTCTGTCTTGGTGGCTGCTCCCTGCCTCGACCTTGCTCTTGAGGGCCCCATCGGCCTCTCCTGCAGATTTTTTTCAACCTCACACTCTATCCAACCCCAAGCTAAACTTGCAACCTCCCACCCTTAAGTCTAGAGTGACTCGGAAACCTGCCCTCAGCTCCTGCAGGTGGTGGTCCACCTAGCCTGGGGGAGGACACATGCCAGGCCTGCCTTCCCCAAGCGCTCCAATCCTCCCCCAGACTTCGGCAGCGCCTGTGTTCCCCCTTCACCATCCCACACCTCAGCAGCCCTGTCTGGGAGCTCCTCTTAGTCTGTTCCACCTGTTGTACCCGTTCCTAAGCCTGGAGCTGCTTCCCCAGTCTCCTCTATGCCTGCGCTGAGTCCCAAGACTGTTTGTAATTTATCTTCTGACGTCCAGCGCTTTCTTCTCCATTGACCATCCCAGCCGCTCAGATGGAGTCATGAGGAAGGACCATCATAATGAGTTACAAGTTGCACTTTAATTTTTCTTGGCAATTCTTTCTAATTAGCATGAACCAAAAAGTAGCATTTAGTTAATTAACCTCTCTTAAGACTACCTGAACTTGTGCCCACATAAAACACTATTCCAAGTCCTTGAGGTATGCAGTGCCCTCAGTAGAATTAAGACTGAGGGCACCTGGCCTCTTTGGGAGGAATCGATGGAAAAATAAACCTCCTGCCTTGATGGGTTTAAGAGTCTCCCGATTGTTCTCCGCATCTGTATTGTCAGGTGGTAATGAGATCTTTAAGCCTCTACCTGCGTCCTGGTCTCCAGTAGGAGGGGGTGGTCTCCACCTGCCTCACATTCTTGAGGGGACAAAGGCTAAGGAAGAATTATGACAACAGCGATGAAATACAGGATGTTACAGAAACTCCAGGGGGAACAAGTGGTTCTGTCTTAGCAGGATTCCCACATGACTTAACTAAGGCGGTGACATTTGAAAGATGAGGTCCAGGATTTGTGTTGTTGTCAATTAAATTTTGTAAAGACAATCTTGTCACTCAAATTTCCTCATGTTTTATTCATTCTCCATGTTTTCAGGAGTAAAATATGAACTGCCACAACTTTGATGAAAGCTGTGTTCTAATCTTTCCAAGAAAATGCTTTTTTTTAGATGATAGATTGAGAGAAACTAGTTCTCCTTCCCTTTTCAGCATGTTCTGAACTTAAACTGACTTTTATTAACTGCCTTGAACATTGCATTGTATTTGACACTAGAAGAGGCTGACTCTCTGCAGTTAACATTTTTAATAATTCATTTCAATTTTGTACCTTTGCAACTATACAGCACTCATTTTTTAATATATCTGAAAAGTATTTTAGTTTTCAGTTGCCCATGATCAACTTGATGTAGAATTTGATCCATTATTGAAAGTTTAATTGAACATTTTAAAATATTGCTGCTGTTGGCCTCTATATTCCCATAAGTTTTAATATCTTTATTATAACACATATTGCATTATATTATAATTTATCTGTTTATCCATTTATTTTTCCCCACTGGCAAGCAGGAACCATGTCTTATATTTCAGGGTATTCCAACACCTAGCAGAGTACTTAGCCCATCTTGGGTACTCTATAAAATATTAATTGAATGAAGTAATGTATGGGGGAAAAATGTTTGATTATAGGGATTAGGAAGGAATCATTGCTTAGGAAGCCTGAGTTGGAGTGAGTTTTATTCTGTAGAATAAATGTATCTTCCTCACTCAGGGAAGACTATTGCATGGAAATCATTTTACAAAACACTTAGGTTGGGGCCAGAGACTGTGTCAGAATTGCAATATCTACTCTGATAAAACATCAGAAAGGGGGTTCTTATCCTGAAAACTCTTATCCTGAATACATGAAACTCTCCCTGAACTAGAGGGCTGGGGAGAGGGCCCATGAATGGGCTTCCTGGGGTTCATAAGTCACCTGAAAATTACATTCAAATAGGTATATATATACAGATATATATATATAAATTTATATGTATATATACACACACATCTATGGATTTATATATAAATATATATATATAAATGTACATATATACACATCCATAGATGTATACACATCTATATCTGTACGCCTATTTTGGTTTTCCCAAGTGCATCAGGGCCACCCAGTTGAAACAAACCGCAGAAGTAAACACGAACAGCAAGTTCTTACCTCAAGGAAGAAAATGGATTATTCTGGCTTCTTGGTCTCCACTTCTCAAGTGTCATGAAAATCTTCAATTTACAACATAAAACACTTTGGGTTTGGAGACTGATTCATGAATTCTGTCCTCATATGAAAAGCCTTTTGTAACACTAATTATACTCATGACAATTTAACCAAATTTAAAGTGGAATATATATATATATAATTTTTTTCTGAGAAGAGGATTCATAGTGTGATGACTGCTTTCTGTGTCATCTTGACTGGGCCATGGGATCCCCAGATATCTGATTAAACATTATTTCTGAGTGCGTCTTTAAGGGTGTTTCCAGAAGAGATTAGCATTTGAATTGGTAGACTGAGTAAAGTAGATGCCCTTCTCCAGTGTGAGTGGGCCTCATCCCATCAGTTGAGAGCCTCATAGAACAAAAAGGCAGAGGAAGACTGAATTCTCCGTCTCCCTCTCCCTCTTTATCTGACTGTTGAGCTGGGGCATGGATGTTTTCCTGAAGCCATTGGTGCTCCTGGTGCTCTGGGCTTCAGACTCCAACTAGGATCCGTAACGTTGGCCAGTGGCTCTCAGGCCTTCGAACTACACTGGCTTTCCTGGGTCTCCAGCTTGCAGATGGCAGATCATGGAACTTCTCAGCCTCCAGAATCACATGAACTTATACATATATCATATATCTTATACATATATATATACATTAATCATATATACATATATGTGTATGTGTGTGTGTGTGTATATATATATACACATATACATGCACACAAAATCTCACACAAAAAGATTCATTATATACATGCACACACACAGAATCTCACACAGAGATTTATTATATATGTATATATACACACACATATATACACATACATACTACTGGCTCTGTTATATATGTATAATAGTCTATTGGTGCTGTTTCTCTGGAAAACTTTGACTAATATGCATAGTTTTCAGCAGATTTTTAGTAGTAAGCCTGACCCAACAGAGATAAAAAAAAATAATGAAATAGAAAGTATTTTGCATCTTAAATGTACCCAGTAAGGAAAACTAATTATAATGATGGAGTGTTATAGCTAAATATTATATCCTTTTGTTATAACAATAATAGCCCCTTTGGATCCATGCTATAATGTGTTATATCTGAAGAAAATAAAGATAAAATTACAACCTTTGCTTCTTAAAAGTCCCAAAGTTAAATAAATTTAAATTATATGAAACAGCCCCTTTCAGAGTTCTTAAATGGAAACGTCCTAAAATCCTCAATTAAACTATTTCTCTGAAAAAGCAAAATAAGATGTCAAAGAAGCAGATACATCAAGTTCATATTTTGAGGCTTTGAGTGTTTTTGTAACATGTTCTTGTCATATTTGCCAGATATATAACAAGGAAAGTAACTAAAGTTTATTGTGTCATATAAAACCTTAAACAGTTTTGTGTGTGTGTGTATGTGTGTATGCTTTCATTAGGTACCTGTTTCATAAACACACACTAATGAAATTAACAGTATTGTTATCAGTATTGGCAGACATGAAACTGAGGGATAATGTACTTAATTAACCACTAGTAATAGATAGACCCAGGATCTGTAACTGGATTCCATGGCCCATGTTTCCTAGTCTTGTTGAGTATATGTAAACCATCTAATTGTTTTGTCTTCTAAATCTTTCTTTTATTTAAAATATCAGTTTAGATATTTTTCTTTAAAAATGAAGAGGTAATTGTACTAAAACAAAGTAAGGTACAATGGTAAAGAAGAGGCTGAATAAGGTATTCCCAAGTGCATCAGGGCCAGCCAGTTGAAACAAACTGTAGAAGAAGTAAACAAGAACAGCAAGTTCTTATCTCAAGGAAGAAAATGGATTATTCTGGCTTCTTGGTCTCCATTTCTGAAGTGTCATGAAAATCTCTCTTCAATTTACAACAGAAAACACTTTTACCTGTAAGATGGGTTTGGAGACTGATTCATAAGTTCTGTCCTTGTCTGAAAAGCCTTTTGTAACACTAATTATACTCATTACAACTTAACCAATTTAAAATGGAATTTTCTTTCCTTCAACTTTTAAGTTCAAGAGTACATGTGCAGGATGTGCATGTTTGTAACGTAGGTAAACGTGTGCCATGGTGGTTTGCTGTGCAGATCAACCCATCATCCAGGAGTTAAGCCCACTATCCATTAGCTAGTCTTCCTGATGCTTTCCCTCCCCCTCCCCTACCAACAGGCCCCAGTGTGTGTTGTTCTCCGTCACGTGTCCATGTGTTCTCATCATCCAGCTCCCGCTTATAAGTGAGAGTATGCAGTGTTTGCTTTTCAGTCCCTGTATTAGTTTGCTGACGATAATGGCTTCCAATTCCATTCATGTTCCTGCAAAGGACATGATATCATTCCTTTTTATGGCTGCACAGTATTCCATGGTGTAAACGTACCACATTTTCTTATCCAGTCTATCATTGACAGGCATTTAGGTTGATTCCACATCTTTCCTATTGTGAATAGTGCTGCAATGAACACATGAGTGCATGTATCTTTATAAAAGAATGATGTATATTCCTTTGGGTATATACTCAGTAATGGGATTGCTGGGTTAAATGGTATTTCAACAGATGCTGATGAGGTTGTGGAGAAAAAGGAATGCTTTTACACAGTTAGTAGGAGTGCAAATTAGCTCAACCATTATGGAAGACAGTGCGGTAATTCTTCAAAGACCTAAGATGAAATTTAAAATGGATAAAGTAGAATTTGCTTTTGCGGAACACTGCCTTGCATTAAGTCTCATGCATTAATACAGAGAAAATTTATTATAAGATCCCATCTTATTTACCGTATTAAATGTGCTTGATTGTATTATGTTTTATAAACAATATATGTTCTTTTCCAGAAAACAGACACTTGTTTCATATCCTCAAATTCTAGGTGCTGCAATGGCAAATCTCATCTTGAATTTCCATGTGTTGTGCGAGAAAGCCTATGGGAGGCAATTAAATAATGGGGGAAGGTCTTTCCCTGATGTTCTCGTGATAGTAAATAAGTCTCCTGCGATCTGATGATTTTATAAAGAGGAGTTTTCCTGCACAAGTTCTCTCTTTTTGCTTTCTGCCATCCATGTAAGATGTGACTTGGTCCTCTTTGCTTTCTGCCATAATTGTGACACCTCCCCAGCCATGTGGAACTGTAAGTTCACTAAACCTCTTTCTTTTGTAAATTGCCCAGTCTCGGGTATGTCTTTATCAGCAGCATGAAAATGGACTAACATAATACTTATAAATAGCTTTTGAGTCATAGAACAAATATAAAAACTTAGAAAATATTTTGAACACAATAAAAAATTTAAAAACATCATATCAAAATGTGTATGGTGTAGCTAAATCAGCACTTGGAGGGAAATTTTATTTATATTAGAAAATAAGAAAGGTCTCAAATCAGTGCTCTAGGTTTTCACCCTAAGAAACCACAAAAATAAGAATAAATTAAACTCATGGCGAGTAAAGGGAGGAAACAATAAAAATAACAGTGGAAACCAAGGAAATAGAAACTACAAAAGCAATAAGGACAATCAATAAAACCAAAACCAATTTCTTGGAAAAGATTAATACAACTGAAAACATGTAGGAAAACTGATCAAGAACAAATAGAAGAAGACAATTACCAATATTAGGAATGAAAGAGGAACATTATTACACATTTTACAAATATTAAATGGGTAATTAAGGGAACATTATGATAACTTCATGCCAATAAATTTGACAACATAAACAAATTCCTTCAGAGACACAAATTACCAAAACTGAACAAAAATTAATTATATTTTTATATACTAACAACAATTTTTTAAAGTTCCATTTGTAATAGTATAAATACTTTAAAAAATGCATTTAATGAAAGTTGTGCCAAGTATGTATTCTTAAAACTAGAAAACATTGCTGAAAGAAATGAAAGAAGACTTAAATGGAAGGATAGACTGTGAATAGACTCAGTATTGTTGAGATGTCAGTTATCCCCAAATTGAAACATAGATTTATGTAATCCACAATTACATATAAAAATCCAGGAAGACTTTTTGTAGAAATTAACAAGCTAATTCTAAACTATATAGAAATGCAAATTACCCAGAATAACCAAAACAATTTTACAAGACAAAGCCCATCTTGGAAGATTTACACTATCTGACTGAAGATGCTAAAGCTACAGAATCAAGAGTGTGGTACTGGCATAAGCTTAGACACATAGATCAATGAGACATAATAGAATATCCAGAAATAGACCCACACTTACATTTTCAGCAAAGATGGCAAGGCAATTCAACTGGGAAGGGACTGTCTTGTCAATAAGTGTTACTGGAACAGTTGGACACCCATATGGAGAAAGAAAGAATGAAAGAACAGAAGGAAAGAAAGAAGGGAGGAAAGAAAGAAGAGAGGAAGGGAGGAGGGAGGAAGGGCCCTGGTGGTATAGGCACCCAGGGGAATCTCCTGGTCTGCAGTTTGCGAAGACCTTGGGAAAAGAGTAGTATCTGGGCCAGAATGCATCATTCCTCACTGCACAGTCCCTCACGGTTTCCCTTGACTACGGGAGGGAGTTCCCCAACCCCTTCTGCTTCCTGGGTGAGGTGACATCCCACCCTGCTCACCCTCCATGGGCTGCACTCCTGTCTAACCAGTGCCAATGAGATGAGTTGGGTACCTCAGCTGGAAATGAAGAAATCACCAGCCTTCTGCGCTGATCTCATTTGGAGCTGCAGACCCCAGAGCTGTTCCTATTAGGCCATCTTGCCAGCCACACCCCTCATTCCCATTCTCAAACTGGCCTGAAAATTGACTGCCCTCACCAAATGCATCAATTGACATTGGAACATAGTTTTATTTTTTCCCAAGATTTAGGAACATGCTAGTATGTTCCAGGCACATTCATCTTTGTATATCTGTGTATAAATCCATGTTGAATGCTGCATCAAGTGGTCATTAGAGTTGAAAAAGTTAAACACTTATAAATAGATCTTAAATAATATGAAGTTTTCTTTCCACTTTTCTATATTTTTGAATTTTCCGTAAAGAACATAACCTGAAAATTTCACTAACTTTTTAAAAGGAAAAGATAAAAGCTAAACAATTTAAAGTTTTGGAAGAAAGATATGAGGGAAGGGAGAAATTATATAAAATAAATGTATGATACTAGACAAATTGTTCTATTCACTTCACCATGAGAAGCACATCATTAATTTTTAGCAGTATTTTAAAAATATAAATGAACTGAAAGCTACAGATTTAAATTGTAATTTCTGACAAAGGTAGTTAAATACCATATATGTGAGAAAAAGCTTAGATAGATACTCACTCAGCTTCCACAATTTTATCTTGTTCTGAAGATAGATAATTTTTGCAGAATCAGGGTCCAAAAGTTCACACTGCAGGCATCTTCGTAAGAAACTCCTGAGGCATGGCCTATTTTATATTGCACACCTCAGGACTATAAGATCTATTTATATTTTGGATAAGCTCTTGATGTAGTTTGAATCTTTTTTAAAACTTTGTGAATTTGAGAACAATAAATTTCAGTGAATTACAACTGCCTTTCAAACAGATTCCAGCATGCACTTTCCCCTAAATATAACCCACTGTTTCAGAGAAATCAGGGAATTTAGTAAGAATCTCTATTATACACTGTAATTCTGTAATTGGGGGTAAATTATATTGCCAGGACATTGTTACACCAAAAACTTTTTCATGACTAAAAATATAATTTCTAAGTTTTACCACAAATATTCCTCAGTATGGTGGAAACTTAAATAGAGAGAGCACTGTGGACACCTCTTGTAAGTTTGTTGTGATGCATTATTATTGCCAGTATATTTACTACAGCATTCATTACCCCTCTCATTCTTCCCATGATTAAAAAGAAAGTGGATCCAAGTCATAAACACGAGTTAATGTTCCTAGGCTTGCCTCTGAGAACAGACAGTATTGGTTGCCTTCCTGATATATTTTCTCTACTTTTCCTTGCTAACAGAATCCTATCTGTGTCCAGAAGAGCAAGGTGCACAGTTAAACACTTAATTTCTCAGCTCCCGTTGCAGCTAGATCGGGGCCACATGGCACAGTTCAATGCAATGCTCAGGATCTGCTAGTTCTGCCTTTCCCTTACTCCTTTCTCCTCCTTCTCAACTTGACTGTGGACATGATCATTGGAATTCCTGTAGCCATTCTGGGACAGTGAAAGAAGGTCAAAACAATCTCAGGGACATAAAGGTAGACACTGTTAAGCTGATAAACCAACATCAGCAACTGTCTGTTTTCTGACTTCATTTTATATGAGAGAAATAAGCTTCTGTGTTAGCCACTGAAGGCATGGGACCTTATTACCTTCAGCTAACAATAGTCCTAACGGTTAACCCTCCTTAGTCCTGTCTTTTTGTGCAATCAGGTAGCTAGAGTAGCTTTACCCTAATCCATAATAGAAATCAAGAATGGGGATTCCTGACACATTAAGTAGAAGAGCTGCCCTTGCACCTGTCCCACTAATGAGGCACCCCATCAGACTTGCTGTCAACTGTAAAATCAGTGCTCCAATATGTAATTTCTATGATTCCAAAAACTGCTCTACCCCAAAACCTCAGACCCCTAAATCTGCCTGAAATAGTCATCTATTTGAGATGGGGTTATGCAAGTAATAGATTGCTTCAATGTTTCATGTTGCTATTATGACCTTAGTCTGAGAATTAAAGACAAATTGTCTGTGAAAGGATGATACACAGGGGAAATACGCTAAGGACAAGATTATTCTAGACAAATAAATGAAAGCTCAGCTGGTTACAAAAGTCTAAGCTCAAAGAAGCAGGTGTATATTAAACATAGGATGCAATTTTTATAGAAAGACAAACCACATAATTTAGGAAAAAGAGAAATACTGTCTCCCTTCCTGATAATGTAAGAGTCAAGGAAATAAAATACATTATAAACAATTCTTTGGTTAGAACCAAAGATGAATACCCAAGATGAAACTAAGAATGACTAATGATAGCTGTGTGCAGTGGCTCACACCTATAATCCCATCACTTTGAGGGGCTGAGACAGACAGATCAGCTGAGGTCAGGAGTTCCAGACAAGCTTGGCCAACATGGCGAAACCCTGTCTCTACTAAAAATACAAAAATTAGCTGGGTGTGGTGGCACGTGTCTGTAATACCAGCTACTCGAGAGGCTGAGGTAGGAGAATCGCTTGAACCTGAGAGGTGGAGGTTGCAGTGAGCCAAGACAGCACCACTGCACTCCAGGCTGGGTGACAGAGTGAGATTCCATCTCAAAAAAAAAAAAAAAAAGTAATGGTAATAATTTCAATGAACTTCCATTTAGCACTTGCTCTGAGCCAGGCTAAGTACTTTACATTCATTTTTCTCATTTAACCTTCACTATTACCCTACAAAGAAGTCATTATTAGTGTCTCCATTTTTAGATGATGAAACATCAACTTGGAGGGGTTATGTTAGTTTCAACGTGCCTGAGCACGTGCAGCAAGAGGTTACTGTTATGTAACTACTGACCTGTACTGCCTCTACTGTGGATCAAAGGGTGCCAGACCTAAGAGATCCTGAGTGAGCATCTAGCCCAGTGGCTCCCAATATTTTTAAGCATGAAGACTCTTATCAACCATTTTTATAAATTTCACCAGTTGAACACATACATAGTGATACAAGTTTCTGTAAATTCAACAATCCTCTGAAATGACTGCACTATATTTACAAGCCATACTGGGAAAGTAGCAGCTCATATAAATGTGAGACCTAGGATTCATAAAAACCATAGAATGAAGAATGTCTTTCAGACACTGTTGAACATGGGAAATTTCTGAACCCCTGGAAATATTTTCTCAACTTCCTAAGATGGACTTTGTGTCAGTCCTGGTTGTCTAAGCAGCAGAAGCCAAGATAAGATTATAATATAATTTTATATAATAAATCTCTCAAGATATTTATTGAGAGACATTTCTGTGAATGATAAATTAGGTGGGGATGGGAGTAGTCTGGGAGAGCTTTCAGATCACAACACAGGTCCAACACTCGGTAAAGAGAGAGGGAAGGTGGAATTGGGTAAGAAGAGCCTCAGCCTGGAGCACAGGTCTGAGAAAGCCTTGGCTGTTGATGAGGAGTCCTCCAGCCAAAACTGTCCATTAGGAAAATTGCCATTGGGTCAACACCAAGACCCTCTCCATACCCAGTCACTGGCTAAGAGCATCCTGGTGTAAGCGTGGCCTCAGGTTGACGGGGGCAATAGCTGGGAGCTGTCAGTAAATCACGCTCCCTACAGGAGGTTAGGAGATGGAGTGGCACCTTTCCAAGGCAGCCACAGATTAGGAATCGTGGACATAGTCCAATACCCCCATTTTACAGATGAGGCAAATAAGACCCAATTATGTTAAGTCACACAATCAAGATAATTTACCTGCTCCTACTCTCATGTTAGCAAGTACTTAAAGACTTTGGGATTAAATTCACCTACGAAATGTGGGACCTTGGGCAAGTTATTTAATTTCTCTTAGCCTCATTGTCCTCCTAATATTAGACTGATAATAACATCTAACTCATAATACTGTTGTAAGTTTTAAAAGAGAAAACACACATTAAAATGATTAGCACAGTCCCTGGTACACACTTACTACTCAACAATTGGTAGCAGTTATTATTTCCAGTGTAATGTTTTTTCCTAGTTTTTCCTGCTAGATATAGATTAACTAACGATGAAGAGAGCTTCTTATCATGTCCTTCTACTTCCTACTCAATGTTTCCTCTGCATTTTTTATTGAAAAGCAATCCAATTCCACAGGAGTTATTCCTAAATTACCCTCCATGTTTGAAAAAATCTTTAATGTTTCAGAAAAGTATCAATATTCTAAGTATTATAAATCAAATGGCCTCTGTGCTCAGAAGAGACAAATGTATTACAAATAAACAATTTCATTTTAGGAAGACTTATTCAACAAATACAGACTGTCCCCAACTTAAATGATATTCCACTTATGATTATTTTCCATTTAGGATGGGTTTATCAAGATATAATCTCATTATAGGTTGAGAAGCGTTTGTATTTAGAGTTGAATCATTTTGTGCTTTCAATATTAATTCAGTTGTTTTATGAGGATAAAAGCAAGCCTCTGGTGTTTAAAATCCAACTCAATGCCTTAAAATATTTACTAAAGTGAAAGAGAACAAATCAATGCTGCACCGCCAAGGTCAAGGAGGAACGTGCATATTCTTGGAGAGTCACTGCTGTTCCCAAGAGCTCATCTCTGGCCTTTCACTGAGCTTCCTGAAAGGCAAACGGAAGCTAGCAGAGCCTAAGCTGGGCTGCCTCTGGGGTACTGTGTGATAATGAGAAAGGAGGGTTTTGTTAAGGGCTATGAGCTCTTGGTTCTAGGGAGGGCACAACTTTTTTCTCCTTGACTTGAAGACTTCCTCTACTCTCTGCCTTAAAAAATAATAATAATAATTTATATGTTAGGGGTGCCGGTGGGGGGTGGTAAGGGACATCTGTTCTTTCTGCTTAATTTTTCTGCAAACCTAAAACTCAAAACTGCTCTAAAAAGTAAAGTTCATTAATTAAAATATGAATCCAAGTGAAAGAGGTCAGACACAAAGGGCCACATGTATAATTCCATTTAGATGAAATGCCCAGAATAGGTAAATCTATTGAGACAGAAAGCGGAGAGTGGTGTCAGGGAATGACTGCTAATATGAGGTGTCTTCAGGGGTGATGAAAATGTTCTGGAATTAGATAATGGTGATGTTTGCACAATTCTCTGATTGTACTAAAAATCACTGAATTGTACGTTTTAAAAGGGTAGATTTGTATTATGCAAATTATATTTCAATAATTTTTAAAAAACAGTGTACTAGGTATACTGAAGATGACATCTTTTTACATTTAATCAGGAGACAACTGAATATAGAAGAATGGAGTACAGAGGGTTGGGAACCAGCAAAGGTATTTTTCTCTCCTGCCTCGGGGCTTTGTCTACCACCCTCTGAAGGGTGGTCCTGGTGCCAGCTGCTGAAGCAGCTCTCAACTCTCTTTGCCTTTCCTAGTCTCTGTGTTTGTGTGTTGAAAGGGGCTGTGGTCTGCCGATGCAAATAGCTTTTTCTGTGTGCTCTCATTTCTCCTGCTCTCAATTTATCTGCTAACTACATTTGCCCATTATTTCTTGAGTTCTCTTTGCCTGTCTTTGTGGAGTTTCATTCTAAGCATGAGCATCTTAGTATGCACCAAAGACTTTACCTCTAGTTTCCTTTTTCGTTGTTTGTTTTGTTTTGTTTTGAGACAGGGTCTCACTGTGTCGCCCAGGCTGGAGTGCAGTGGGGCGATCTTGGCTCACTGCCACCTCCGCCTCCCGGGTTCAAGTGATTCTCCTGCCTCAGCCTCCTGAGTAGCTTGGATTACAGGTGCCTGCCACCATGCCTGGCTATTTTTTGTGTATTTTTAGTAGAGATAGGGTTTTATCATGTTGGCCAGATTGGTCTCAAACTTCTGACCTCAAGTTGTCCGCCTGCCTCAGTTTCCCAAAGTGCTGGGATTACAGGTGTGAGCCATCTCGTCTGGCCTACTCGTAATTTTCAACACTATTCTATAGAAATACTGATGCCCTGAATGCTTGATTACCTATAGTCAGTGCTTACCTTCAGATGATAACCGTGTTTAGTCTTTTCTGACCTCTGCTGTAGTCAAGGGAGTGCCCCAGAGGGTAGCTCTTTTGCATCCGTCATGAGAAATCCTGAGTCATTCATTCCCCTCCATTTCTAACCCTGTGTGCATTTTTAACATAATTTCTAAGGATAGCTCTATGCTTAATAGAGACTCTATACTCTTTGTTCCTGCCAATGAGTGACAGTGGTTTGTGGACTAGAGATGCATGCACTCTCTCACCTTACTTCTTCGAGAAGGTGATTTTCAAATCAATAGGAAAGTTGCTAAGATTTTTTTTTCCCCAGTTTGCTTGGCTAACTTCATTTGTGGACAAAGCACATTCATCTTTTTCTTTTTGCTTCAGAAAATCATGCTGAAAGAGGGCCAGTCTGATGCCTTGCAGACCAGTTTATCCCACCTAAAGAAAATGGTTTTGATTTCCCAAATAAAGACACCTCTTGCATTTGGTGGTTGGGTTTACTAAATGAAAAGTTCTTAGGAACCTTGAAGAAACTGCTTTAGGAAAACTGCTGGGCTTAGCAATCATGACAAAAATTGGGGAGAGTTCAAGTTACATTCTGCATAAAAAGAAAAAGAAAAGCAAAGATTAAAAAGCAAACAAACACAGAAGGAGCTAAGTGAAGAGACCCATCAGACTACAGTGTTTCCAAATGTCACTCCGACTCTGCCAGCCCCCATCTTCATCCCAATACTCCTTCTAGGCAAAGTGTAAGCAGAAAACAATTCAAGCTTTATGTGACAACTTCGGACTTCTTAGAATGTTTATTAAATGCTTATAAAAATGGTACAAGCTCCCCTCAGCCAGTATTGATAATCTCCTACCTGAAACACTCTGTTCAAGGTTTCTAACAGCATCTGACAAGACACTTCATGTGTATAACTGCAGATACTTCCATATTTTCCAGATTAATACAACTGTCTTTCAAACCGTTCCATTTCACAATAATGTCCTTATTCTTCCTGAGGCTTTCAAGATCTGTTAGGACCAAATAAGATAACTTGCTAAAGTCTTTTGTAAATGCCAAAGTTATAAAGAGAATTTGGTGATTTTTTTGCATATCCATTAAAAATCTACCTGATAGTAAAAGATAAGAGCAGGTGGGTCACACAAAAAGATACACAAATGGCCTTTAAATATATAAATAGTGCTCAATTTTGCTCATAATAAAAGAAATGCAAATTAAAATAACACTGAGATGCCATCTCTCAATTATCCATTTGGCAAAAAAAAGTCAAAAGTTTGACAATGCGCTCTGTGGCAAGGCTATGCATGGAAAAAAATTTTCTCACATGTTGCTGGTGGCAGAACAAAGGAGTACAGCCATATGGACAGGAATTTGGCATTTTCTATCAAAATTACATATGCATTAAACCTTTGACCCAACGATCTCACTGCTAGAAATTTGCCCTAAAAATATACCTTCAAACTACGAAAAAAAAGTATAAGTTATTCACTACATTGTTAGTAACAAAGAAATTTTAGGAACAACCAAATGTTAGGAACAGCCCAAATGCCCTTCTACATGGTATGAAAAAATTATGGTTCCTCTATACAATGGAGCACTATGCAACCATCAAAAAGAATGAGGAAAATCTCCATGAATGATAGGGAGTAGCAGGCAGCTAAGTAAAATCCAAGTGCAAAACAGTGTTCAGAGTATGTTCTCTTGGGTAAGAAAGATAGGGAAATAAATACGAATTTGTATACATTTCCTTATTTTTGCATAAAGAAGGTCAGGAAGGATAAATTAAAAACTAGGTCAGACACAGTGGCTCATTCCTATAATCCCAGCACTTTGAGAGGCTGATGTGGGAGGATCTCTTGAGTTCAAGAGTTTGAAACCAACCTAGGATATATAGTGAGACCTCATCTCTACAACCATATATATGTGTGTGTTTGTGTGTGTGTGTGTGTGTGTGTGTGTGTGTAACTATAGTTTATTTAAATATTATAAATATATTTATAAATTATAAATATATAATTAAATATTATATTTTTAATTAATTTAAATATATATTAATATGATGTTTAAATAAATATACAGATAATATTATTGTATATATAATTATATCACATATATTTAAATATATTTTATATACATATATATATATATATTCACCAGGCATGGTGGTGTACACCTGTAGTCCCAGCTATTTGGGAGGCTGAGGTAGGAGGATTGCTTGAGCTCAGGAAGGTGAGGTTGCAGTGAGCTGTAATTGCACCACTGCAGTCCAGCCTGGGTGACAGAATGAGACCCTGTTTCAAAAAAATAATCAAAATTAAAATAAACTAATAAATATAGCTGTCTACAGGAAGTTGGTGGATGAGATGTAGGGAATAGAGATACAAATAAGGCTTCCCTGATCAGAACTAATTTATGGTGTTAACTTTTAAGCCATACAAATATTTTATGTACTCAAAATATAAAATTAAATAAAACTAAAGATAAAAGAAAACCCTAACATTAAATAAAGAAATTGCTCTTACTGTCTACCAGATAGATAACACGGTCACACAGAAAAATTAGTTAATTCAACTAAATTATAAATACCATTTAGTATGGTATATATATAATGTATATCCTTAATAGAATATATCTTAAATCTGAAAGAATTGCAAAGAAATCTTGAACTTAATAGGTTTATTGATAGCAGTATTATTGGTTATTGTATTTCTGAAACTACTTTGTATTTATTGTAAGATAGTATAAACAAGCAAAAATATTAATTTTGGAAACCAGTGTTTTCACTGTGGAGTAAGGAAAATGCATATGTATATGAAATAGCAGAGTTGAGGTTTTAAATTATTTTTTATTTGAATTGATCAATCATTAGGAATTCATCATTTGTTTCTGTAGCTCTGTCTATGAAATGTCCCAGAAGCAAAGATACTTCAGTATCAAGTAGTATAACTTGCACTCAGTTCTTTGGTTATAAATTCCATTTCCCCCTCAAAGAAACCAAAGTTTCTTAGATTATTAGTTCCTAGCTGGCTCTAGGTCTGGGACAGGGAAACAAAAGGTGATATTGAGACATCTTGTGTCAAACATTAAGGAAGTGTTCATAGATTAATGGAGCTATGTCAAAAGGACAAAGGAACATTGACTTAAAAAAAAAAGAATGAGTCCATAATGATGCTCAAAAAAGAAGAAGGAGCGGAACTTCTTTTTTATGAAGAATGCCAGCAAATAAAGCAAAGAAAGAAAGCAAGGAAGAAATAAGAGAGCGAGAGAGAGGAAGGAAGGAAGGGACAGAGGGAGGGAGGGGAAGAATGAAAGAGAAAGAAAAAGAACAAAGGAAGGAAGAGAAAGAAAGGAAAGAAAGAAAGAAAAGAGAAGAGAAGAAAGAGAGGGAGGGAGGGAAGGAAAAGAGGGAGGGAGGGAAGGAGGGAGGTAGGAGAAAAGAGAAAAAAGAAAAGAGGGCAAACAGGTCATAATGGCTCATACCTGTAATCCCGGAACTTTGGGAGGCCAAGGCTGGAGGATCATTTGAGCTAAGGAGTTTGAGACCAGCCTGAGCAACCTAGTGAGATCCTATCTCCACAAAATATTAAAAAATTAGCTGGGCATAGTGGCTCATGCCTATAATCCCAGCACTTTGGGAGGCAAGGTATGTGGATCACTTGAGCTCAGGAGTCCGAGACCAGCCTGGGCAAGATGATGAAACCCTGTCTCTACAAAAAAATATATATATATATATGTGTGGTGTGTGTGTGTGTGTGTGTGTGTGTGTGTGTGTGTGTGTGCAAAATTAGCTGTAGTCCCAGCTACTTGAGGGGCTGAGACAGGAGAATCACTTGAGCCCAAGAGATTAAGGTTACAGTGAGCTGGGTTCACACCATTGCACTCCAGCCTGGGCAACAAAAACCATGTCTCAAAACAAAAACAAAACAAATAATAGAAGAGGGAAGGAATGGAAACAGAGATAAATAAAAAATAAATAAGAAAAATTATTATTCTTCCACCTTTAATATAGTCATCAATTAAGGCAAGTATCCTCCATAGATGTTAAAAGCACTGGAAGAAAGATGTTAAGAAACAAGGCATCTGCAAATTCTCAAAGTATCATCCCACAGATTACTCATTACAAGGGGAAAGTTGCCTTAACAATGCAGAGATCTGTGGTCATCGTGTTAACAAACTGCATCACTGGTAATGCAACAGCCTGACATCCTATTTCTCCTGATGTGATGCAATAAAACATCATTTATGGTGTATTTCAGACAAAATTCTAGAGGCAGAATCTAATCATGAGAAAGAACAAAACAAATCCAGAATGTGGGACATTCTGCAAGACAACTAGCCCAGACTCTTTCAAAATGTCAATGTCATGAGGAAAAAAAAAGTAGATTTTTTTTCTGATTTGAAACAGACCAAAAAGACATAATAAGGAAATGCAATGCGTAAACATTGATTGGATCCTGGGTTTAAAAAAAAAAAAAAGAATGCAGGAATAACAGACATTCTTAGGCAAAAGTGGGGAGATTTAAATACAGATTACATATTGGAATATATTCGAGAATTGTTCATTTTTATTCCTGTGATAATAGTATTGTAAATGTAGGAGAATGTCCTTTTTCTTAGGAAATGCATGTTCAATTGAGTGAAATGTCATAACATCTGCAACTCATTTTTGTATGATTTAGAAAATATCGATCTGCCAAGAACATACATTGGGGAAAGGAAAGTCTCTTCAATAAATGGTGCTGGAAAAACCAGTTATCCATATGCAAAAGAATGCAACTAGACCACTATCTCTCACCACGTACAAAAGTCAAATCAAAGTGGATTAAAGACTCAAATCTAAGACCTCAAACTATGAAACTACTACAAGAAAACATTGTAGAAATTCTCCAGGACATTGGGCTAGGCAAAAATTTCTTGAATAATGCCCCACAAGCACAGGCAACTGTATTAGGCCGTTCTTGCATTTCTATGAAGAAATGCCTGAGACAGGATAGTTTATAAGAAAAGAGGTTTAATTAGCTCATGATTCTGCAGGCTGTACAGGAAGCATCATACTGGCATCTGCTTCTAGGGAGGTCTCAGGAAGCTTCCAATCATGGTGGAAAGCAAAGCGGGAGCAGACACTTCACATGGTGAAAACAGAAGCAAGAAAGAAAGTGGGTGGATGGGGAGGTGCCACCCACCCGTAAATGACCAGATCTTGAGCAAACTTGCTATCACCAAGGACAGCACCAAGCCATGGGGAATCTGCCTCCATGATCCAAACATCTCCCACCAAGCCCCAGCTCCAGCACTAGAAATTTAAATTCAACGTGAGATTTGGGTAGTGTATTAGTTTGTTCTCACATTGCTATAAAGAACTACCAGAGATTGGGTAATTTATGAAGAACAGAGGTTTAATTGATTCATTGTTCCACAGGCTATACAGGAAGCATGGCTGAGGAGGAGGCCTCAGGAAACTTACAATTATGGCAGAAGGCGAAGTGGAAGCCAGTAAGTCTTACATGGCTAGCAGGAGGAAGAGAGAGAGAGGGGGAGGTACTACACACTTTCTTTCATACATCCAGGTCTCATGAGAACTCTGTCATGAGAACAGCAGTGGGGAAGTCTGCCCAGATAATTCAGTCACCCCTTACCAGACCCCTCCTGCAACACTGGCAATTACAATTTGACATGAGATTTGGATGGGAACACAGAGACAAACCATATTAGGTAGGGACAAATTTCTAAACTATATGAGTAACCAAAGAAAAAATGGACAAATGGGATCAAATTAATTTAAAAAGCTTCAGCACAGCAAAGGAAATAATCAACAAAGTGAAGAGACAACCCACAGAATGTGAGAAAATATTTGCAAAGTACCTATCTGACAGGAGATTCATAAATAGAATGTATAAGGAGCTCAAACAATTCTATAGGAAAAAAAATCTAACAATCTGATTAAAAATGGACAAAAGACCTGAATGGACATTTCTCAAAAGATGGCATACAAATGGCAAATGAATGTATGAAAAGGTGATTAACTGATCATCAGAGAAATGCAAATCAAAACTACAATGAGATATTGTCTTATCCCAGTTAAAATGGCTTTTATCCAAAAGACAGGTAATAACAAATGCTGGTGAGGATGTGAAGAAAAGAGAACCCCCATGTACTGTTGCTGGGAATGTAGATTAGTACAACTACTATGGAGAACAGTTTGGAGGTTCCTTAAAAAAACTAAAAATAGAGCTACCATATGATCCAACAATCCCACTGCTGGGCATATACCAAAAGAAAGCAAATTAATACATCAAAGAGATATCTGCATATCTATGTTTATTACAGCACTATTTATAAAAAGCCAAGATTTGGAAGCAAACTAAGTGCCCATTAACAGGTGAATAGATCAAGAAACTGTGGTATATATATATACCATGAAGTACTGTTCAGCTATAAAAAATGAGATCCAGTCATTTGCAACAAAGTGGATGGAACTGACAGTCATTATGTTAAATGAAAAAAGCCAGGCATGAAAAACAAACTTTATATGTTCTCACTTATTTGTGGGTGCTGAAAATTAAAACAATTGAACTCATAAAAATAAAAAGTAGAAGGATGGTTACCAGAGACTAGGAGAGGTAGTAGGAAGGTTGGGAGAGGGAAGTGGTAATGATTAATCAGTATAAAAAAATAGAAAGAATGACTAAGCCCTAGTATTTGCTAGCACAACAGGAGACTATAGTCAATAATAATTTAATTGTACATTTAAAAATAAAGTGGATCATTTGTAACAAAAAAAATAAATGCTTGAAGGGATGGACAACAATTTTCCATCATGTGATTATTTACATATATACACTTACTATGTGCCCACAAAAATAAGAAATGAAAAAATTTTAACAAGTAATTCTACATTTTAAATCACTAAAAGAGTATAATTGGATTGTTTGTAGCACAAAGGATAAATGCTTGACGTGATGAATACCCCATGTACCCTGATGTGATTGTTACACATTGTGAGCCTATGTCAAAATATCTCATGTAATCTATGAATATATATACCTACTATGCATCCACAAAATTTTTTTTAAAAGAAAATACCCATTGATTTGTTTAGAGAAATGGCACAAATGTGGCAAAATGCTGACAATTGGTGAATTTAATGTTTGCTGCTTATTTTCATGTGATTTAGAAAATATCTATCTGTATAGAGGAAAAGTGCAAGTGTGGCAGAATGCTAATTGGTGAATTTAGGTAAAGGATATGTGAGTGCTCAACTTTTCTGTAGTTTGAAGTATTTCAAAATCAAATGTTAGCAAGTTAAAAACTCCTGCCTGCTACAGAATCCAGACCCTCATAGTCTAAGGTTACAAAAAGAAAAAAAAGAAAAAAGATCCTCTTTAAATGCAGAACTTCTCATCTAAGGCAGTCATTAAATGCTTGAGCTTTGGAGTCGAATCCAGGCTGGAGATCTATGCAAGGTACTCATACTCCCTAAGCTTCCATTCCCTGAACTATAAAATGAGGTTAATAATAGTACCTACCTCAAAGGATTGTCATGTGGATTAGTGAGATAATCCACATCAGGTGTGTAGCCTGATTTTTCAGCATACGGTCACCACTCACATATACTCACTATGATTTGTAGAGTTTGATGTTTTGGCATGGCCTTGCATTTGCATGGGAGAAATAGATGAGATAAGTGCTTCTCAAACTTGAATTTACATACATATCACGTGGGGATCATCTTGCTAAAATGCAGATACTGATTCCACAGGTCTGGGGTGGGACCCGAGACTGCATTTCCAACATGTTCCCAGGTGATGTCTAAGCTGCTGATTCACGGATACACTTTCAGTGGCCAGGAATTAGAGGAGCTTTCTTGCTCCATTGCTATTCTTTAACTTATCCTTAAGCACATTATATGTGTTCTCTGCTAAAACTGACTCTCTGCTATCTACATATGGATTTTTTTGGATTTACTGATTTCATATAGTTTTACTAATAAAATTCATTTTGGTAACTTCTCATTAACACTTACACATTTTTTTTACATGAAATGCCTTAGACCCAGATTAGAAATATTAGTTTCAACACTACCCATTTATCTATTTACCTACTTTCCAAAGAGTTTTCTCTGAACAGTAAAAAATTTAAAAAATAATAATAATGATAAGTGACAAGAAGATCATGTTGAGAGAATACGGAAAAAAAGATGTCACATTCATATTTCCAAGTGTAAGTTGCCAGTGGGACAGGGGGACAAAAGGAAGGCATACTTTGAAGTCAAATACTTAAAATTTCCAAAAGGTATTGACAATTTCAGCAGATCTTAATATTAGGGCAGTGGGGTGGGGTGTCACAGAGTCCATTTAGAATCTGATAGGCCCACTACCCAGAAAACTGAACACAGTGACACAAACTACTCAAGTTAGGAGTTTATGGACCCTTGGAAGCTTGTCCATGAACTAAGAGGTGAATATTACAGCTTCATCCTCCAATACTTCCATGTAAGATATCTACAGCTCTGCCATTGGAGCAGCACTGTGCTACTACAAGAAAAAAAAGGAATCTGCACAGAGAACATTCAAAGAAAAGTGAGCTGGATAAATATACTGGGACCTTGGAACTGATTCTCCTAGGGAGTGAAGACATGTGAAGGAGAACAGAAAGCTAGGTCAAAATGCCCTACTTATATAATGCAGACAGACAGGATTAGGCCTCAGGTGAGATTCTGGGCTAGGGCTGATGGCCCTGTTTTGCTCACATGGAGAAGCTTGACTTTCATTCTCTCACAGGGTCCTCCAGATTGATATTCTGTATTCAACAAAGCTGAAGAACTTCTTTAGCTCAAGGATGTTTGTAGTCAACAAGATGACTTATTGAGAAAAACTAAACCTAATATGTCAGGAGAACTATTTATAGTTCTGGCACGTACCCACCATCCGCAGACTACAGAGGATGCACAGTGAGTTCCGATAAGAGTTTCTACCCTTCTTCCTAAGGATGTGGTCAGAGAACTTTCTCAGGGCAGGTTTTGTCCATATCCTCATCTATGCATCCCACATTGCCCTCATCACCACATACCCCTTATTTTAGGTCTTAATTATTCCTCCAGCACTTGCTCAAATTACAGCTCTCATTGAATTGGATCTTTATCCATTGATTCCCATAGGAAGCACTGAGTTTCTTCAATGTACCTGTAAAGTGTTGGCCATGGATTTGTGGCAACAGAACTTTCTCTCTGTGTTCTAGCCCTAATTCTCTTGGCAGAATGATACTTCCTCAGTTCCAGTGATGGAATTCTCTGCCTTTTGTCAGCAGGAGGAGCATTTGAAACTCTTTTTGGACAGAATAATTATTTGCTACTTGTGGTCTCTCTGAAAATGGATTGCCCATTAAAAAAGAGCAGGAAAGTGATGACACTTCCTATGTAGCTCCATTAAGATTCCTCAGAAGCCATCAGTTAAGCCATTACTCTTTAATCACTTCATGGTTGACATCATGTGGGTACACTAGGTGTTCTGCTTGCTCTGACATGGTGCTATCCTAGGTGGAGCCAAATCCATAAAATCTGGGTGATAGAAAAGACACTTTGAGACATCCTGCAGCTTGCCTGGAAAGTCTCTTAGACTCAGCCAAGTATATTTCACAGGTGTCCTGGAGCTAGCTCATATAAGCTCACAAGAACAGACTGCTAAATTTTCAGGGGTTTTGCAAGCCTGCGGTTGAATTGTTGGTAGCTTGCAATCAGCCTGGTGGAGATATTTACACTGAGGAAATTAGCAAACACTAAAATTTAGAGCTTTTCCTCCCAACTCCTGCCAGTTAAATATTCACCAGCACACTATTATTAGTAATGGGAACTTAGTGCACTATAGCGTAGTGATAACACACATGATTTTACAGTCAGCTTGATTTAAACTAAAGTCCTAGCTGAACACTTATTACTCAACTTTAGTTTCCCAAAGTAAAAGTGAAATTTAAAAAAATAAACTTTACCAGTCATATTAAATTGGAAAAAAAAAAAAGTTCCTATTACTGGATAACACTGATTTCCCATTCCTCATGTTTCCATTTACAAAACTTCCATTACGGTAGAACTCAGGGATTTTCTGTGATCCCAAAGAAGGAGTGACTTACATGGTTGATAAACTTAGGAGAAAGAGCTCAGCATGGGCGACTGCCATCGCAGCACATGGCATCACACCTCATGGCCCAAGATAGTTGCTTGAGCATTCCTGTCATGTACACAGGACAGCCAGCAGGAAGGAGGAAGGCACAAAGAAGTACATGCCACTTTTCTTTAAATTCACATCCCAAACATTACACATGACACCTGTATTTATATCCCACTGGCCGGAACTTAAGCATAAGGCCACTCAAACTGAAAGGGAAGCTGGAAATGTTTTTATTCCAGCGAGCCACGTGCCCAACTGAAAACCAGGATTTCTTTTAATATCAAAGAAATGTGTTGAATAATAGAAAATGGGGGAAATTAATAATCTCTGCCACATCATGTAAACATTAGACACAGAGCTTTGCTCGTAGTAAGCATCCAGTGAATATCACCCATAGTTATTTTCTTATCAAAAGTATCCAAATTACTCTGACCTCTATGCCTATAATTATACAGAATGTTCAAAGCCAAAATCTTCCTTTGGCTAAAGATTTTTATTACCATTTTCTATTACCATTTTTGCATTTAAAATTCAAACACCCCTTAGAAGGGGAATACACTGAAAGGGAAAAGTGCTTAATGTATTAGCATTTGATATGGTTTGGCAATGTCCCCACCCAAATCTCATCTTGAATTGTAGTTCCCATAACCCCCATGTGTCGTGGGAGGGACCCGGTAGGAGGTGATTGAATCATGGAAGTGGTTACCCCCATGCAGTTCTCATGATAGGGTGTGAGTTCTTGAGATCTGATGGTTTTATAAGAGACTTTTCCCCCTTTGCTCAGTACTTCTCTCTCCTGCTGTTATGTGAAGAAGGATATATTTGCTTCCTCTTCCACCATGATTGTAAGTTTCCTGAGGTCTCCCCAGCCATGCAGAACTGTGAATCAATTAAATCTCTTTCTTTATAAATTACCCACTCTCACGCAATTCTTGATATCAGCATGGAAACAGACTATTACAGTAAATTGGTATTGTAGGTAGTGTGGTGCTGCTATGCAAATACCTGAAAATGTGGAAGCAATTTTGGAACTGGGTAACAGACAGATGATCAAACAGTTTGGAGGGCTCAGAAGAAGACAGAAAAATGTGAGAGAGTTTGGAACTTCCTCGAGACTTGGAGGGCTCAGAAGACAGGAAGATGTGGGAAAGTCTGGAACTTCCTAGAGATTTGTTGAATGGCTTTGACCAAATTGCTGATAGTGATATGGATAATGAAGTACAGGCTTAGATGGTTACAGATGGAAATAAAGAACTTGTTGGGAATAAGAATAAAGATGATTTTTCTATGCTTAAGCAAAGAGACTGGCAGCATTTTGACCCTGCCCTAGAGATCTTTGGAACTTTGAACTTGAGAGAGATAATTTGGGGTATCTGGTGGAATAAATTTCTAAGTGCCAAAGTATTCAAGAGGAAGCAGAGCATAAATGTTTGGAAAATTTGCAGCCTGACAATGCAATAAAAAAGAAACCCATTTTCTTGGGAGAAATTCAAGCCTACTATGGAAATTTGCATAAGTAACAAGGAGCCAAATGTTAATCACCAAGACAATGGGGAAAATGTTTCCCGGGCATGTCAGATACCTTTGTGACAGCCCCTCCCCTCACAAGCCAGGTGGCCTAGGAGTGAAAAATGGGTTTTATGGCCAGCCCGAGGGATCCCCTGCTCTGTGCAGCCTCGGGACAAGGTGCCTTGCATCTAAGCTGTTTCAGATTCAGCCATGGCTAAAAGGGCCCAAGAAACAGCTTTGGCCATGGCTTCAGAGTGTGTAAGCTCCAATCATTAGCAGCTTCCACATGGTATTGAGCCTGCAGGTGCACAGAAGTCAATAACTAAGGTTTGAGAATCTCTGCCTAGATTTCAGAGGATATATGAAAATGCCTGGATGTCCAGGCAGAAGTGTTTGCTGCAAAGGTAGAACCCTCATGGAGAACTTCTGCTAGGGCAGTGCAGAAGGGAAATGTGGGGTCAGAGCTCCCACACAAAGTCCTCACTAGGACACTGCCTAGTGGAGCTGTGAAAAGAGAGACACCATCTTCTATACCCCAGAATGGTAGACCCACAGACAGCTTACACCTCAAAAAACTGCAGACATTCAACGCAGGCCTGTGACAGCAACCAGGGGTGGAGCTATCCAAAGCTATCGGAGCCCACCTCTTGTGTCAGCATCACCTTGATGTGAGACATGGAGTCAAAAAAGATCATTTTGGAATTTTGAGGTTTAATGACTGCCCTATTGGATTTCAGACTTGCATGGGGCCTGTAACCCCTTTGTTTTGGCCAATTTCTCCCATTTGGAATGGGTGTATTTACCCAACGCCTGTACTCCCATTGTATCTAGAAAGTAACTAAACTTGCTTTTGATTTTACAGGTTCATAGACAGAGGGACTCAAAGGCAAAGTCTCAGCTGAGCCAGTGGACTTGGACTTTTGGGTTAATGCTGGAATGAGTTAAGACTTTGGGGAACTTTGGGAAAGGCATGATTGTGTTTTGAGATGTGAGAACATGAGAGTTGGGAGAGGCTGAGGTGGAATGATATGGTTTTTCTATGTCCTCACCCAAATCTCATCTTGAATTATAGTTCCCATAATCCCCACATGTCATGGGAGGGACATGAATCATGGGGGTGGTAATTAAATCATGGGAGTGGTTACCCCCATGCTGTTCTTGCAATAGTGAATGAGTTCCAAAGAAATCTGATGGTTTTATAAAAGACTTCTTCCCCTTTACCTGGCAATTCTTTCTCCTGCAACCATGTGAAGAAAGATGTGTTTGCTTCCCCTTCTGCCATGATTGTAAGTTTCCTGAGACATCCCCAACCATGCTGAACTGTGAGTCAAGTAAACCTCTTTCCTTTATAAATTACCCAGTCTCTGGCAGTTCTTTACAGCAGCATGAGAACAAACTAATTACCCTTGTGTGTAAAAGTCTCCATAGGAAGCAGGTAAAGAACTTAGGCATTTTAATCAAGTGGGAGATTAGAGTTAGGGACTTGGGGTAGACATTGTCCAAAGCATGTATTCATAGAGGGTAAAGGGGAGGGATGAGAGTACCTGGGAGGGCAAAGACCACAGAGGCTGGATATGGAAAGGGGCAATTAGATGCTAATTACAAACTCCTTCTAATTTCTTAGTTTGCAAAGAGCTGGCCCTGAACTTTTAAATAAAATGGAATCTGGACCTTTGCTTTCTATTCTATAAAACGAAATTTTGCTTTATTCTCTTCTCCTTTTATTTAGTTAAGACATGATTTAAAAGCCTTTCTTGACTTAGCCTCCATCATCCTAGACTGTATCGTTTGCTGAAGGGAGGGTCTACCATGTGCTGCCTGTGTGAACTTGAGCAAGTGGTAAAACTCTCTGTGCCTCTGTTTCCCTGGATGAAAATGGAGGTAACAATAGTATCTAGTTCATAAAGTTGTTGTTATGATTTAATGAGTGAATATATGCAAAACACTTGAAACAGAGCCTGGCATATAATAAGTACACATGGATTTTGTTGTTATTAGGATTAATTCTGGCCCATATCACATAGTATCATATTTTTCTAAAGGTAGAGATTTTTCTCTCTTATAAACAGAATGGTGTCAAAATGATAGGTATAATCATCCTAATATTTTCTCCTAGGAAGTTATGAAGATTAATCCTGTAAATGCCATCATCATCAATATGACATAAATGCATTAAGTATGACTTGAAAAGTTCCTGGGATTACTTATGTTCATTTCAGGTTCTACAGTATTCTACTGTGTCCTTATGTAGAGAAAGGAATGACTCATCATTTTGCTTATTCAACAAACACTTTGCTAGGTACTAAAGAGATATTGAAGCACATACAGACATCCTGCATAGTGAAAATAGTGCTGATTACTGTCTATAACATCTCTCTCTATATATCTATCTCTATCGATTTATCTCACAGTGAGGAAGGGTATATTTAACAGAATGATCCATGTTGCAAATGATTGAAATTCAACTTAGACTAGTTTGAAGGAAATTGATAATTTATTGGCTCATTTATTGATTCATTTATTCAAAAAGAAACAGCTGAGCTGTCGGCAGGTAAACTTTTCAAGAATTTCAAAGCTGGATCCATTAGAAATCTGCCTCTTTTCCCTCTTCCTCTTTGCTCTGCTTTCTTCTGTGTTTGGTTTATTCTCAGACAGGTTCTCTGCATATGGACCAAAGGTGACCACTATATTGGTCTGCTGGTCCACCAACCTCATCTGAAATGGGGAGCCCCTTTCTCAACAACTGTAATAAGAAGCTGGTCCTCACTGGTCTGGATAAGACTTGTGTCCATCCCTGAGCCACGCACTGGGGCTCTAAACTGGGACTTTAAAATCAATCACCCACCTTGTGGAGCTGGAGGCAGGATCAGTCTCACCCAAACCTTATGAACTAAAAGTGGGATAAATGATTTCATCAATGAAAAGTAAGGCGCTATTACCAAAAGAAGGGCAACTAGACACTGGAAATACAAAAACAAAAACAAAAAAGTCCACAACCGTAGATCAGCTCGTCAGTCCTAGGGGATGAAGTGGAGAATGGGGTTCCAAGGAAGACCCCATGGAAGAGTTGATGTTTGGAATAAGTTTTGAAGGGCATTTGGAATTCAGCTGACAGATCAGAGAATTCAAGCAAAGGAAAGAACTGCGTAAAGACCACAGGCTGTGAGAATATGTGGCTTATTTAGAGAAATGTGTAGCATTAGGATATGATTTGTGGAGAAAACAGGCAATGAGACAGGAAAGATGAGCAAGTATGAAGCCAGCATGAACCCCTAGGAATATGAAGGCCTTTGTGTACCAAGATGAAGATAATGACGGCACACGTTTTCATACTTGATGGAGATTTTCCATGTTATTTCATTCATATTTCAGATGAGATCTGGTGCATTCAGGGTGGTATGGCCATAGTTCATTCATATCTCAATAAAAGAAATTAACACAAAAAATTGAAGACATAAACTGTGATTTATTTATCTTTGTATATCCATTGCCTAGCACAAGGGCCTGATAAATGTTTATGGATCTGAAGCTGAAATTTAAGTTTGTATAAATGTATGTAAATTTATGTTGAACATACCCACATGGCATAGTGTCTGGTACATTTTAAGTGCTCGAGAAATGTTAGCTATTATGTCTTAGTGGTCATGAAGTCTATTTTTTGATAATGTGTATTTATCTTTTATTATGTCTCTAACTTCAGCTAATTCATGTTACTTAATCTCAGAAAATTAGAGCAAGACTTTGCAATATATTTAATTTAAAAACATTATTTTGCAACTTGTACCCAAATTAGCAAACCCCCAAAAAAGCTTAATACTACTGTATGATGGCTTCCACAATAAAAAATGTAAATTAAACTCTATTTGGAAAATCTGAGAGAAAAATGGCTTACAAAAATCACACAGGAAGTGGATCTTTAAGCTTGGTGAGGATTATTTTTCCATTTGAGTAAGGCTGAGGTCAGTTCATTCTTCCATGAGTTTCTCAGTTAATTAATTTTATGCTCGTGCTGGCCTACTCTTTCCACCTTCCTAGAACCCCCAAGAATATGTGAAATAACAGGTAATCATACTAATCACTCCTCTTGGATTATTATTCTATATTATTTTATACAAATATTGTTATTATTATAAGCATGTGGTTATAAAACTAAACTTTAACTTACAGAAAACATGGAGCCAGAAATAGCATATAGAAACTGGAATTCCATCTCTAGTGGAAATCCCCATCTGCCTTTGACTTGAAACCTGATGTCCAAAGCTTTAATGTAATAGAAGAAAAAGGGGAGAAGCCACATACTGTTTATTCAACAAATATTTATCAAGCACCTCCTGTGTGTCAGGAATGACTCTAGAAACTGCAGTTATAGAATCTCTGCTTGGAGATAAGGCAGAGAAGCGGGTAGGAAGTGGAGGGACTGGGCCATCAGAAAAGAGACCTCTTGGGAAGGAGAAATTGAAGAAAGACCAGAAGGAGGTAAGGGAACAGTGTTGCTGATAACGGAGGGGAGACTACTCCAGAAATGGGAACAGTAAGTGCAAATGTCCTGAGGCCCTCATGTACCTGGTAGGATAGGGGATGACACGGAAACCAGTGTGTCTGGGGGAGAATGGACAAAAGGGAGGGCAGTAGGGAACTAAGTCTGAGGGTGGTAGACTGCACGATTCCTGAAGGCAGCTGGGAAGATCCATCATTCCTTTTCTTTGCAGGATGCCTTGTCTCTCTGTGTGCCCTGTTTTCTCCTTCTCTTGCCCTTTCTTTACTCAGCAGACATTTTTCTTTCTCTTTCTCAATACCATTTGCAGATTCTACAAGAGAATCCCATCTCTTGTAGAAGCTACAAGGTGATTTGGTTTTGGGAAAAGTATCTCCTCTGCTGCTTGTGTCAATCTGAGTTCTCCCCCTTCCGGCATTGCAGCTCAGCCAATCGGATTGTCTCTGCCCTGGAATGAGACTCACCAGGATAGAGAAGGATTGAAGCCAAATCCCCCTGACTATGGAACCCTAAAAAGACTGCGTGTTTGTTTCTGGTCCCTGGTTCTGTAAAGCTGCTGTGGCTTCTGTTCTTTCTGGGACTTGCTGGTCCAACTTTTCTCTCAATTTCATAATCTGACAAAGGCCTTCCAGAAAATTCATTTTTTTAACTTAACAGAGAGCCCCTAGCATTGTAAATCCACTTTGGTCCCTATTCCTTTCATGACTCATATCATATGGTGTCCCTATGCGTGCCAGTCCATAGACTTTGGGTACATGTCCTTTCACAATCTTAATAAATTTTTCATTATAAACTAAATTCTTAGTCTGAAGAAATTGCTAGCAACTCTGTTGGGTTGTCAGAATAGTTTTTGTTTTAAATTTTTAAGAAAAGCAACTATTGTCTTACTATGATTTGACACATTAGGAAAATGTTCATCACCACTACAAGAGACAGAATAAAGAAAAAAATAAGTTACGAAAGAGAAGGAAAGAATTAGAACGTCTGATTAGGCTCTGGAATCAGGCAGCTTGCATCTGTAGCTTAGCTCTGCCACCTGGTAGCTATACAGTCTTAGGCAAAGACTTATCTTAGCGTGGTCAGCATCTAAAAGCAGATGCTAACATGAGGATTTCAGTGCAAGTATTTATTTAGGTTATCCCAGGAAACCCCAGTAGGGAAAGTGAGACATGGAAGTGAAGGCAATCAATAGAAGGTTCATTATTAAGACAGTTATATGTGGATCACTGAAGCAGAATCCTACTAGGAACTTCCAGAAGCCAGTGTGGAAAATGCATCTCAGTACTCTCTCGCCCAAGTAGCAAGGGAGCTAGGGTATTTATACACCAACTCCCATTAGTCATTGGCTAAAGTCTGCTGAGGTATGTGCCAGGGTGGGAAGTGGGCATTAATTTCCCAGCACTTCTAGCCTGCTCTGGTGGCCAGGAAAGGCCCTTAGGCAGAGAGACAGAGATCCTGGCGGCAGGAAGTCAGCCAATGTCCTATTAAAATGGAAAGGCCCTGAGGGACTTGGGAGAGGCATTGACAGTATCCGCTACACTACTTAGTTCTGAAAGCATCAATTTCCCCGTTTTGTAAAATGGTAATAATAATAGCACCACACAGGGCAGTTATGAAGACTAAATGAGACATGTGTACTGCATACACAGAGTTCAGTAAATATGAGCATGTTAAAGACTCAATAAGAGAATCATGTAGAAAGCCCGGGAGGCGTGAGTAGGGAGAAGTGGGAGGTGGTAAGTTGGAAATATATATATATAAATTTATTTTTGAGACAAGGTCTCACTCTGTCTTCCAGGCTGGAGCACAGTGGTGCAGTTATAACTCACAGTAGCCTCAACCTTCTGGACTCAAGTGATTCTCTCACCTCAGCCTCCTGAGCCGCAGGAGCTACAGATGCACCACCATGCCTAGGTAATTTTGTTTTGTTTTGTTTTTTAGAGACAGGGTCTTGCTATGTTGCCCAGATTGGTCTTGAACTCCTGGCCTCAAGTGATCCTGCTGCCTCCACATTCCAAAGTGCTGGGATTACAGATAGGAACCACCATGCCTGGCCAGAAAAAAAAATGACTTTTATAAATTAAAAATACAAAACAGGCCTCACAAAAGGAGAAATGCCCTTCAACGTATTCCAGCAAACAGCCTACCTATAAACAACTTTCTTGAGATTTGCTTCTAGAGTCAGCAAGAAGGTTTGAGCAGCAAAATTCTCCATGCCCTGAAGGTTGGGGAAAAGGGGAGAGAAGAGAAAGGACTGCTTTTCTGAGCTGTTTGTTTCTCTTCCGCTTTGTCTCTACCAATGAGGATAATTAGCTCTTTCAATACAGAAACCTCACAGGCTCCTGACTTTTCAAAAGATGAGGGAAGGGAAATTGGGTCATAAGGCATTAGTTCTATTTTAAACAAAATAAATGAAATGAAAGCTTTTTTGTTAATTTACATTAATTTATTTTTATTAATTTATTTTTGATGGGCCTGATCTCTGATTTTTTTTTTTGTTTCCAACAAGCTCTGCAGCTGCTATCTCCTTAGTAGGTCTTACATCTGCTCCCTCCTTAGTTCAGATCCTCCTCGTTCCTGGCATAGATGTTTCATTCAATGCTTATCCATTCCACTAATATTTATTGCAGACCTCTATTGTGCTGGGTGCTGTTCTTGGCACTGAGGGTCATCCCTAACAAAGTCCCTGCTCTGATGGAGTTTACACTCAAGTGTGTGTGGGTGTGGGTGGGAGAGAGGGCTGGGTAGGGAGAGAAGATAGATCATAGACAATTCACTATGCATGACTCAGGAGGTGTCAAGCTCGACAGAGCAAACCAAGGGAGCTCAGCAGTGTGAAGTCGTCTCACCATTGGAAGAGAAGGCTTTCTGACAGGGAGACATTTGAGATGAGACCTGAAGGAATTGAGGGAGGCAATCGTGCAGGTACCTGGAGAAGAGTATTACAGGCTGAGGGAAATGGCAAACACAAAGGCCCAGAGCAGGAAAGTGCCTGGTATATTTGAAGCTCATGAGGAAAGCCTGCACAGCTGGAGTAGAGAGAGCAAGTGGGAGCCTGGAGGCAGGTGAAGATGACCAGAGAGGCCGAGGTGAACATGTGGGGCAGACAGGGGAGGGCAGAGGGCAGACCGTGAGCAACTTGTAAAGATGTGGCACTTTTACTGTGCATGAGATAGGAAGTCAGGAGCAGGATAACAGGCAGAAGAGTTACATGATCTGACTTTTACACTTCAGCAGGACCCCCCTGGCTGCTGTTTTGAGAACAGACTGGCAGGAAGCAAAGGTGGAAGCAGGAAGCCCAGGTAGGGATGCTTTACTGTAATTCAGGTGAGTGATGATGTGGTTTGCACCAGGGTGGGAATGGTGGAGGTGGCAGGAACCAGATGTATTCTGGATCTATTTTAAACATACAGCCAACAGGATTTGCTAATGAATTGTCTCTAAGGTGTATGAGAATAGAAAGGAATAAAAAATGTCAATGTATTCAGTAAAATGCATGTGTACCACATGCCAGGCACTGTTTCAGACACAGTGGATGAAACAAACAAAAATCCCACCCTCACATAATTTCTCTCTAGTGGGAAAAAACAGAACACACAGAAATAACAAATTTTAAGTATACTGGGTGGTGGTAAGTGCTAAGAAAAAAAAAGCAAGGATAAGATTAGGAAACATCAGGGGTAGAGGTTGTGATTATAAAGAGGGTTTCAAAAAAGCCCTCACCAAGGACACAAGATTGACGTAAAGACCTGATGGAGGTGAAGGTGTGAACTATGTGGCTATCCTGGGGAACAGCATTTCCACCAGAGAACAGCATGTGCAAAGGTCCTGAGGTTTTAAACACATTGCCTTTGAGATGCCAGTTAGACATCATAGTGGAGTTGTCACATGGGTAGTGACATAGAGTCTGGAGTTCAGGGGAGATCACTGAGATGATCTCCAAAGTAGTCCCCTTGGCATCAGGCCCACCCTACTCCAGGTAGTTGTGAGCAACTATCAAGGCTTCCCTGGGACAGAGTTTGCCAGGATACAGAACTTCCAGGGCTAAAACCAAGACAGTCCTGGGTAAGCCAGGAAGTTGGTCACCCTAATTGCAGGTAATCCTCCATCCTGCTGCTAGAGAGGTGCTTCTAAAATGCAATTCTAAAACACAAAGGCTCCTGAATGTCTTTCAGTGGTTCCTTCTATCTTGCAGAATAAAAGTTAACATTCTGGAGAGCTCAGTGCAAACACCCCTTCCTACCCTGTCTCCAGCATCTCTCCTGTACCTCCCTCACTGCACCATCCGCTTCCCGCTGCCCCCCAGCCAGCATACCCTTCTCAGCAACCATCCAGCTCTCTGCCATCCGCACTTCCTGAATGCCTGGTGTATTAGTTTGTTCATGCTGCTAGTAAAGACATACCCAAAACTGGGTAATTTATAAAGGAAAGAAATTTAATAGACTCGCAGTTCCACAGGGCTGGGGAGGCCTCAGGAAACTTATAATCAGGAAGCAAACAGTTCTTCTTCACATGGCAGCAGCAAGAAGTACCCAGCAAAAAGGGGAAAAGCCCTTTACAAAACCATCAGATCCTGTGAGAACTCACTCACTATCATGAAAACAGCATGAGAATAAGCACCCCCATAATTCAACTGCTTCCCACTGGGTCCCTCTCGTGACAGGTGGGCATTATGGGAACTACAATTCAAGATGAGATTTGGGTGGGGACACAGCCAAACCACTTCACATGGGGACGTTTTAAACCACCCAACCCTGGTCTTCACATAGCCTAATCTCTTTGCCCACCCTTCCCCTGGCCTTCCACTTCTGGGTGCAGTAAAAATTCTTCTCTTGCTTAAATCTCATTTTGAACACACCTCCTGGAAGCCTTCCTGACTGGTGCAGTAGTTCTATCTCTATGACGAGCGTACTCTCTGTGTCCTGCCGAGGGCTGAATCCCAGCTTGGTGGGTCCAGAAGCTTGCACAATTTGAGAGCAGCTTTAAGAAAAAGAATAAATTACAAATTTAGGTATAAAAGTGAGTAGTTATCTATAAGGGACACATAAAAATGAGGAGTCCTGAGGCTGAAGGGTGACAATAAATTGGCCTCTGATCCTACTTTTTCCATTCTGTGCAGTAATTGTAGGATTTTGGAGATTAAAAGACATGAGGTGAACCACTTGTGTGCAATGGCCAGGTAGGGCACCTGGCCAGAGTAAGTGCTTAATAAATAATTGTTTCTCCTTTTTTCCCACCGTGGGGTTCTGCCTGCCTTTCATCAGTCACATCCCCCTAAGGCTGGGCAACAAGCCAGGAAATGGTGCTGTTTTCTGTGAATACAGGAACGGATTTAGCTCAGCTGTTTTACATTTTAGAATCAAGATCTATATTTTAGCTGAAATATTTTCCCTGCCACGCATGAGTTAAGATGACTTAATTGATCCTTTGACCCTCATATTTTGTCAGCAGGTCAAAAGGTACGTCTCTAATGTGCCATTGTGCATTTGAACTGAGTCCAGGGTCTGTAAATAAGGATGGAAGAGTGCTGTTTCTGCTATTTAAGCAAATCAATGTTATTGTTTTAAAGGGACCAACTTCCTTCCTTGTAAATCTAAGTATATAATAAATTAATAATTCATCTTCCCTGAAATATTTATCATAGACATTCTGCTGTCTGAGAAAAACAAGTTGTCTAAGAATTGGATGCTTGTGGGTAACACCACCACCATGAATCATAGCAACTCTGTCCGTTGCTTTCAGTCATTTGTCTAATGCCCACAACAACCTTGGGAGTTGGTAGAGTGTCTCCATTTTAAACGTAAAGAAACACAGGAGATATCAAATAACTTATGCAAGTTACAGAGTCAGTAAGTTTTAAAGACAGTATTCCTATATAACTTATGCAAGTTACAGAGTCAGTAAGTTTTAAAGACAGTATTCCTTTTCTTTTTTTTGAGGCGGAGTCTCACTCTGTCACCCAGGCTGTACTGGAGTGCAATGACACAATCTCGGCTCACTGCAACCTCCACCTCCTGGATTCAAGCAATTCTCCTGCCTCAGCCTCCCAAGTAGCTGGGATTACAGGTGTACCACCATGCCCAACTGTTTTTTGTTTGTTTGTTTGTTTTTGAGTAGAGACAGAGTTTCGCTACCTTGGCCAGGCTGGTCTGGTCCTGAACTCCTGACCTCAAATGATCCACCTGCCTTGGCCTCCCAAAGTGCTGGGATTACAGATGTGAGCCACCGTGCCCGGCCTAACTCGTCCCTGGTGGGCATGCCACCACTCTCTCTGTAGGGGAAACATTACAGTCTGCAATGTCAGTTCTTACAAAGGACAGCAACCCCTAGAGCTTCCTTCTAGATGAACCATTCTGCTTCTTCGTATTGCCTGGATAAAGCCCAGTTCTCTGTGCCATTTCAGAAGGTGACACTCCCAACCGGTCCCTGGTCTCACAGTGTTTGGACAAATAAAGACCTTCAGATGAGGCCCCTGTGCCCTCAGCTTTTGAGTCTGTCTAGCTCACCAGCTCATCTTGGTGTTTGTTAAATGTTGTTCAAGTGGCTGCTACACTGAGTCACTGCTTTTATTTGGCCAGAAATCACCTGATGATGGTGATGGATGATTGTTAAAGCTAGACACGCCAAGGATGTGCTAAGAGCTTTATAAATTTTCATTAAATTCTTGCAACAACCCTATGAGCTAAATATTAATGACCTCATTTTTGTTTAACTAAAATACCTGAGGACTAAAAAGGTACAGGAAAAAAAACTAGTTCTAGATCAACTAGGTAACTAGTAACTAGAACAGCCAAGATTCACACTAGGATCTAGACAAACCTTCGTACAATCCCTATCCTTAGCCACTATGCTATTTCCAGTGGAACAAAGGTCAACATTATTCATTAACTAGCATCAGCTCCAGCCAGATTTAGGAGATACATTTATTTCTAGCCAAAGGGTATCTATCTATCTATCATCTATCTATTCATTCATTCACACAGACTATTCCTTTTGCCTGGAACGCTATACTGCTGTCTCTTTATTTGTGGAGCTAACCTCCTTTTCATCCATCAAGTCTCATTTTTAAGTTTTACTTCCTAGCCTGACCTAGTGTCTTATCTCTGCACCCTCATGGTATGCTGCCTATCCTAGCCAGGGGTGGCTCTATGTTTTGTGGGCCTAAGCCATGAAGTACAATTACTGAGAATGACTTAAAGGATAAGCAAGGATAGAAACTTGGGGTACTTGGAACGTAACCTGCATTTCCTCTTCAGGTTTTGGTTTTTCTGAAATGTTTGATGAAGCATCATCATATCCCTATGTTGCTTTTTGCTTAATCCAAGTATTTGGGTTTTATTTCTCTAGGGTATGATTCCATCTCACCTCTGTAGATAGACCAAAGTTCAAACAATTTAAAATTCTAATTGCTGTAATTCAGATTTGAGTTGCTGAGCTTTATATGCAGCATCCCCAAACATTGTATCCCCAATAGAAAAGTGGGAGCAAACAGTGCTGACCCAATCTGAGGCTCCAGATGCCAGCACCTGCCATTATAGTCTCAGTGGTCAGCTTAATTTGCAATGTGTGATTATTCAAGCTATTTTTGCTTATACAGATTTTGTTGAAATCAGATCATGACAAATATTGTACTGTTAATAACCCATGCTGAAACTTAGAGATGCTTTTTTCTTGCACACAATAACAGGTACTCCACACGATATTATAAGCCACATTTTACCTGTAAGAAAACTGAAGCTGAGACGTATAATCTCCTATGGCCACACAAGCTAGTGAAAAGCAGAGCAAACTAGGTTATAATTACAAAGTAAGTGTCTTTTGTAGTGTGCCACACTGAATTTCCCCAGAACCAAACCAGAAAAAAATCTGAAACTTAAGACTTCAGCAATCTCATGAGATATTTACATTTCTTTGTACAAATTAGTCTCACTAGAGTAGAATAGATTTCACATGGCCAATAAGTATAATTAATATTTCTGCAAGTGGTATTTCCAAAAAGCCTGCATTGGAGCTACCTGGGTATCATTTCCTCCCATTTACTTCACTTTGTTGCCTATCAAGGAATTGACCTGCTGTTGATACAACTGAGCAGATGAATACCTTGAAACCTTTTGTAAATTTAGATGTGGACATTCCTCCTGTTAATATTTCTGCTCAAACTAGAATCTTTGCTTACAAATCCCAAGACATTTCTAAAGCTGACTCTAGATTCTTGGCCCTCAGGGGGAATTAAAGTATAGCTAAGAGCTGACCTTCAGAAGTCCCTTTATGATTCCTGGACGCTGGTCCAGGGCACCATGGCATTAAACCAGCCTTCCTCCCAATTCTCCTTCTCAGTCAATTAAGTGAAACACCCCTGTGTCATTTCTCATTTCCCCTCTCTGTGGCACAAGCCATTTTTCATCTGAATAAGCGGACTTGAAATTACAGATGACACCCATGTCCTTCTCTCTCTCTCTACCCCAGGGCACACTTCTTGGGAGTAAAACAGTGACAACGGGCTTACATTGACAGTAGCAAGACATATTTTCTTTAGATCTTGCCCACCACCCCTTCATTTCTGCAGGGTCATGAGTCCATTTCTCCCGGTAATTTCTGGAAAGTTGGGGGTGGGGAACTCATGGGCTCACCAGTTCAGGCTCCTATGCTATCATCTGACAGCCACCGTGGAGGTCTCTGGGGAGGTCTCAGCCTCACCAAGCTGCACCAGCACAGTACTGCCGCTGGTGTCCACCAGGGCGCACTGGTTCCAGTGGAGGCCATGGGGCCCACCAGAGCTGCACCCAGGACCCTGCCTGTGGCCACCAATGCAGCCACCTCCCTACTGCACCCTCCAAAGTCCCACCCTGTAGCTGCTCTGTTAGGAGGAGGAAAGGTTCTTTCTGTGCCCCCACCCCACACCAAGAATAGCCCAAAGGAAAGCTGACTTGTGTTCAGATACTCACAGATGGGAGAAGTGTGAACGCAGCTGTTAGTTTTTACTAGTAGTGCCTCCTCTAAGCTTCTGATGGGAGTGCCTGGGAGGTGGGCTACACTATATGCAAACCGCTCCTCCGGCCTCGGACAGCCTGGACATTGTTGTTGGACTGAATTGTGTGCCTGGATCTCTGTCCTTAGCATGAACTCTCTTCCAGGAGAATCTAATGGCCCTTCAAACAAAGAGAATCCTGCTAGGCCCAACCACCTATGCCAGTGAATCCTAGTAGGGGAGGAGATTACTCTGTAATGAAGACCTTTGGAATTGCAGTACAGGGAAATCACCTGCTCCAGCCCGCAACTCCAAAACATAAAGGAATCACTGGGAAGTTGGATTGATTGACCTCCACAAAGCAAGCCCAGCACTCTCTCCCCACCTGAGACAGATTTTTCAGGCATGAGAGGTCACAGCTGCAATCTCACTCCCATTCCAAACACACCAAGGAGTTGGCAGAAAGTCCAGGCCAGCTGAAAACCCAGCCGTGGGATAGCCTGCTCCAGCCAGCAATTCTGTGTCACCTCCACTGATCTCCTCGGCCTGAGCAAGTCGGGATATCCGTCAGCTCGCGCCTGGGGTGGCTACTTCTTAATGTTGCTAAGGCCCTTAGAGCAGGAGCCAAGAAAAACTCAGCAATTGTGAGACTCTTGGCAATTCTGGAATCTCTGTGATTTGCTTGAATTGCGAAGGTGCAAACATAAACCTCATGATTTACTTTCTGGGAATTTTGCTTTTCTGAAAGACTATTTGGCACTGGTCCTTTTGACAGCAGCAAACATAAGGATACTGTGGGTTCTGACAGAACAAATTTCCTTCTGGAAACCGTTGCAGAAAGAGGACAAAGGAGGCCAAAATTAGTACAAATGGGTAGCAAAAAAAAGTCAACGTACCAACTCCAGTGTTTCTTTCTCCTTACCACCTCCTCCCTCAGTCTGCACTTCAGCTCGGGCTGGGAGTGTCTGCTGCCAACAGTGTCAGTGCAATTAAAGTCCGCTTAGCCTCACCAGTGGCTTCTCTCTCACCTGGAAAAATAATAACTAGTCAAATGCTGAAGACCCTCCAGGCATATTAATGCTCCGTTCATGTTCCTTATAGGACAAATGGAATGACTATAATCAAGATGTTGACAGTGAGTGATGACCCCTATCTGACAAAGCACTATGCTCAGCAAAGTCTGGTTTTCATCTGGGGAGAATGAGGGAAAATTCAAGGGCACAGAGCAAATGGCAGAAAGCTGGCAGATTTTTGTACATGTTTTTAGCACTCATGGATTCCCTAGCATGCTCCAGGCACTGTGAAGTGGTTACTTAGTTACTTCCTTAATATATACAATAGGTACCTCTGAAGTGAGCATTGTGACCCTTATCTATACCCAAAGAACCCTGGTATAGGTAAGGATCACAATACTCCCAAATGGGGTGGCTACTTCTTAATGTTGCTAAGGTCTTTAGAGCAGGAGCCAAGAAAAATGCAGCAATTGTGAAACTCTTTGCAGTTCTGGAATCTCTATGCTTGAGCTGTGAAGGTGCAAACATAAACCTCATGATTTCTTTTCTGGGAATTTTGCTTTTCTGAAAGACTACACCTAGATAAGATAAAGAACTTATCTAGGCTTCCACAATGGCAAAGAATAATATCCCTAAGGGATTCTGACCAAGTCCTTAAATTATTAGACCATTTGTCAAGACTCAGTTGCAAGAGACAGAAACCCAACTCAATTTATGCACAGTCTAGCTCACTTCAGGAATGACTAGATCCACAGATTGTATCCATGTCACATGCACTAACTCCATCTCTCCTCATTGATCTTTTCATCTCAGTTTGCCACAACTTCATTCTGTGTGTGTTGTAAACTTTATTCTCTTCTGCAACAGAGCTTCCCCCTATGCAATTGGGAAGCTGAACATAAATAGTTCCAGCCAACATTATCATTTATCTCATGATCCCAGAGGAAGAGAGAATCTTTCTTTTCCAGAAGCCATGTGTAATCTCTCAGGGAAGATGCTGGCTCCATTCAGGTTACATTGCATCTGTCCTTAAACCAGACACCACAGTGAAGTTGAGTCCCATGACTGACAGCCCACCAAGATCACGTGAAGAGCAAAGTGGTGTCTCTGTGAAAGGAAGGTTACTGGACAAAACCCAGATGCCCATTAGAAGCAATTTAATAGAACTAATTGGGACTTAGATACAGTCCCTTATGAACTTGGGTCTGCCAGTTTTCATGGTATTAATTTCTTTTTGTTTTATAATCTCTCCTATGTGGGATATACTTATTAAAATGGGATCAGAAGAGCTGGGTGCCATGGCTCATGCCTGTAATCCCAGCACTTTGGGAGACCGAGGCAGGCGGATCACGAGGTCAAGAGATCGAGACCATCCTGGCCAACATGGTGAAACCCCATCTCTACTAAAAATACAAAATTTAGCTGGGCATGGTGGTGCATGCCCGTAGTCCCAGCTACTTGTGAGGCTGAGGCAGTAGAATTGCTTGAAACCGGGAGGCGGAGGTTGCAGTGAGCCAAGATCACGCCACTGCACTCCAGCCTGGCGCCTGAGCAAGACTCTGTCTCAAAAAAAAAAAAAAATGAGATCAGAAGAACAAACCAGGGGGCCCCCGCCAGGTTTGTGTGTACATTACAATTAATGTTAGAGCCAATGGTTAGTGGTTTTCTTTCTAGAATAAAACTGGCCTGGAGACTCCAAAAATGGTCATTTCATAAAAGGGAAAAAAAAAAATAGGCTGAGGAACCACACCAGATTAAGGAGACTCCAGAATCATGACGACTAAATACAGTCTGTGATTTTTTTTTGTTAGATCCTGGATTTAAAATTGTATATTAAAATGGCATTATTGTGACAATTTTTCAATCTTAATATCTCTAGATTAGATAATTCTATTTCATCAACGTCACGTTTCCTGAGTGAGACTGTGATTATGTGGAAGAATGTCCTTGTTCCTAAGGGGCACATGCTGAAGCATTGGCAGATGAAGAGTCGGTGATACAACTAATTCTCAAATGGCTCAGCAACAATACATACACACAGATATAAAGAGAGAAAAAATAGAAACTGTGACAAATGTTAAGAGTTGATGAATCCAAGGGAAAAGTATATGGGTGTTCATTATAATATTGTGCTATTCTTGTAACTCTTCTTTAGATTTCAAATTTTTCTAAATACATTGATGAGAAAAGAAAAACTAAAGTACATCTTCATAACAGTCTAAAATTTAACTCCCCCACCCATCACACAGAAAGTAAAGTCCAAAAAATTCAATCGTGTAAATGCGAGGTCATTTAGTGCCGGGTTAAACGACTTTGGATTTAACAGCCAGGGTTGCAGGAGCCAAATCTGTCCAGGTCCGCTGCGGTTGGCACCACCTGGTGGCACTGAAGGACAGGGATTGTTGTGGGTCCTACTAGCAGTGATGCCAGGAATCTGCAGGTAGTAGCACCCCTTTCCTCGATCAGATCCAGGAGTTTGGCCAGGAGGATTCCGACAACAAGGAGACCCACCCTCTTGTTTCCTGCTTCCCAAGCAGGGTTGCAGGTTATGGGCAGGAGCCAAGGTGAAACACTCTGGGTCTAGTTCAGGTGGGAAGCACTGGCATCCAGGGCCTGCTGTGACAGCAGGCGGCAGGCTCTGCCACTCTGCCGGCAACAAAGTTTCTGGCTATGGAAACCTAATGACCACCAGTTCAATGAGGAAGTGCTTGGAAGAGTTTGATGCAGTTGCTGGTGTCAAATCATGGCTCAGAAGGAGACATCAGTTAGTCAGTACAGCAAGGTCAGAAGAAAGAGCACACTAATAATTTCTAAAAGTCAACAAGCAATTGAGAGACTATCAAAAATTATTTGATATATTATTTGCACTCCAACTTACATCATTTAAAGTAATCTTGTTAAAGAGTAAAAGGGAATGTAAATTTTTATTTATACTTTTTTATATATTAATTTCTTTTTTAAATTATTTTTATTTTTGAGACAGAGTCTCGTCTCATTCTGTTGCCCAGGCTAGAGTGCAGTGCTGTAATCTTAGCTCACTGCAAACTCCGCTACCTGGGTTGAAGCAATTCTCCTGCCTCAGCCTCCTGAATAGTGAGTATCTGGGATACAGGCACACATCACCACGCCCAGATAATTTTTTTTTTTTTTTTTTTTTTTAGTAGAGACGAGGTTTCACCATGTTGGCCAGATTGATCTCAAACTCCTGACCTCAAGGGATCGCCTCAGCCTCTCAAAGTGCTGGCCATAGATTAATTTCAATTTCAGTCAATCACACCCAGCCCATAGATTAATTTCAATTCCATATTCTTTTAAAATATTTCAGTATCACCTGTGCATGAAGGTATGTTTTGTTTTTGTTTTTGTTTGAGACAGAGTCTTACTCTGTCGCCCAGGCTAGAGTTCAATGGTGCGATCTCAGCTCACTGCAAACTCTGCCTCCCAGGTTCAAGCAATTCTCATGCCTCAGCCTTCTGAGTAGTTGGAACTACAAGCATGCACCACCATGCCTGTCTCATTTTTTGTATTTTTAGTAGAGATAGGGTTTCACCATGTTAGCCAGGCTGGTCTCAAACTCCTGACCTCAACTGATCCACCTGCCCTGACCTCCCAAAGTGCTGGGATTATAGGCATGAGCCACCAAGCCCAGCCAAGTATGTTTCGAATACCAACCTGTCCCTACCCACTATATATGCCTACATACATATATACACATATGTATACACAAATATGTAAACACCAAAGGTATTCTAGCCTGTTTTCTGAATAGAAAATTGGTCATACGGTAACACTTTTCAGTGTCCTTTCCCCACTGTTTCATTCTTTTTAAAAATCTTGTTAATCCAGATAGTCTATATGGTATGATTTATTTAATAGTACCATTTGCTTAGGGAATTACTTATGACTTATATCTTACCTATTTTAAGAAAAGATTTGAGGTGGTTTATGTTATTCAATCATATATAAAACAAAGCAATGAAAAACCATAAAAGAGAGATGAACACGAGGTAAGCTAACTGGTCACAATTTTAGCTTTGAATTTCAGGGGGAAACAAAAAAGAAACAAAATGAGCTCTTGCTTCTAGATCCTCACCTCGAAAGAAGAGCCAGAGTTTATTCTGGCTGGAAGGACTCCCAGGAGAGCAGGACAATTGGAGCCAAGGAGTCTCTCAGTAGCAGCATCTGGTGACACCAGAACCAGAGAGTGGCTTCATGAAGACCTGGATAAGACGCCGAACTCTATAGGCCATGAACAGCACTCAGAATGGGTTGGCCAAGCCCAGAGCCAAAGGCAGGAACTAGACCACCAGGGAGACAAGCAAGGAGCAGCAGTGGGGTTTAGGAAAGCGCATTTGTGCATGACAGCTGTGGGCGGCAGCTAGAACTGCAGGGCCGGCCTTGAGGTGGAAGGGAAAGCAGCGCTTGAAGAACCAGGGATCCAGAGAACACTGCTATAACTCTTTGCATCATTAAAGAACGGTGGTGATGAATTTTGTAAATGATACAAAAACATTCTTCTCATGAATGGTTCTCCTTGATGAAAGACAGGACACATAGTAAAAAAAATAAAAATTTAAATAAAAAGGCTGAATAAGAGCTAAATGTATTTTGTGCAAATCAGTAGCATTTCTACATAACACTGAGAAGGAATTAGGAAATATAATGAGAAGGAGATTCCAGCTGCAGCAGCAAGAAAACGATAAAGTAGGAAAATACCAGGGAGTAATTTTTTATGAAAAATATGTGTGACCTCTATAAAGAAAATACAAAACATTACTGAGAGAGTTAAAATTGAGTTCCATTAATCAATCCTTTGATTAATGGGAGGGCATGCCAGACTGGAACACTTAAGAAACATCTTAAGATGTCAATTCTTTACAAATTCACTTACAGATTAATGGCCCCCAGACAAAATTTCAATGGGGACAAAAAGGAAAGGAGAATGTTTTAAAGTTCATATGGACAAAGATGAATGGAAATTAACTTTAAAAAGTCAGTATAGGCCGGGTGCAGTGGCTCACACCTGTAATTCTAGCACTTTGGGAGGCCAAGGCAGGTGGATCACCTAAGGTCAGGAGTTTGAGACCAGCCTGGCCAACATGGTGAAAACCGATCTCTACTGAAAATACAAAAATTAGCCAGGCATGATGGCATGTGCCTGTAAGAGGCAGAGGCTGCAGTGAGCCAAGATCATGCTACTGCACTCCAGCCTTGGTGACAGAGCAAGACTCTGTCTCAAGGGGAAAAAAAAATCAGTCTACGTGTTGTTGGTAAGGTGGACAAATGGTGGTGAAGACTCCTACATTATAGAAGATTGCAAAGCAATAACTGAAGTAGTGTAATAGTCTTCCAAGAACAGAGACATCACAGTAGGGTCTATAAGAGATATAAACCATATTATATATAAGAATTTCATATCTATTTTTTCAGAAAGGCAATACTAAATAATGTAGAAGAGAAGAATAATTCAATCAATGGTGTTAGAATACTTGGTTAGTCATTTAGTAGAAAAGTAATTATTTGGATCTTTATGTCACACATTCATCCCAATGCATTTCAAATGAATGAAGACCTTATATTTAAAAATCAAACCCTAAAAGTATAAGAAGAAATAAAATAAATATCTGTCAAACTTCTAGGGGCAGTATAACTTTTCAAACTTGGAAGTAATTGAAGAAGTCGCAAGAGTTAAGAGATTTCACTGCACACAATTTAAACACCCTCATATAAAAATACATAACCAAACAAAAGATAGGCCAGGCATGGTGGCTCATGCCTGTAATCCCAGCACTTTGGAAGGCAGAGGCAAGAGGATCACTTGAGCTCAGGAGTTCAAGTCTAGCCTGGGCAACATAGAGAAATCCTGTCTCTACAAAACATACAAAAATTAGAGGGCATGATGTCCCGTACTCCCAGCTACTCAAGAGGCTGAGGTAGGAGGATCGCATAAGCCCAGGAGGTGGAGGCTGCAATGAGCTGTGATGGCACTGCACTCCAGCCTAGGTGACAGAACAAGACTCTGTCTCAAAACAAACAAAACACACATGCAGAAGACAGACTGGGAAACATACATGCAACAAGGACAAAGGCAAGGGTTAATATATTTTACCTTATATAATAATGATTATGCCAATTAGCAAAAGGACCACTAAGACTGGTAGGAATAAAAACGAGCAAAGAACATGAGAATGTGTCAGCCACAATAGTAGTCAAGGAAATGAAAATAAAAACAGCAAAATAGCATTTTTTATTTCTCAGTTAAATATATATATTCTACTACACAGAGACTACACAGAGTTGAAGAAGGGGAGAGGTACTAGGAAAGACAGGCTCTTATCTGTGCCAGTGGCATTGGAAACTAAGAAAAGACGTTTGAGGCTGGGCATGGAGGCTCACTCCTGTAATCCCAGCACTTTGGGAGACCGAGGTGGGCAGATCACTTGAGGCCAAGAGTTCGAGACTCACCTAGCCAACATGGTGAAATCCAGTCTCTAGTAAAAAAAAAAAAAAAAATTAGCTGGGCATGGTGGCATATGCCTGTAATCCCACCTACTCCAGAGGCTTAGGCACAGAAGTTGCAGTGAGCCAAGATCACGCTGCTGCACTGCAGCCTGGGCAATAGTGAGACCCTGTCAAAGAAAAGGAAAGAAAGAAAAAGAAAGAGAGAGAGAGAGAACAGGAAAAGAGAGAAAGAGAGAGGGAGCGAGGGAAGGAAGGAGGAAGAAAGGGAGGGAGGGAGAGAGGGAAGGAAAAGGTGTTTGAATAGCAGTTGTTGATACTTACCAGGAACTGTACAAACATTCTTTAACACTGACCAGTAATCCTAATAAAATCAAGGTATTTCTGACAAATAGAAATATTTTTAGATTAGTTGCACTAAAGGATTCTTTTGTTTGCAGCCAAAAGAACATACTTTAAAGTTGACCTGCAAACTTTTAACATCCCTGTTGCTGAAAGTATTTTTCCCTCCAGGACACCTCTTTCTTCTCCCTATGAATGCATTTGTAGATGATTATAAGCCTGATGATAAAATAGACTAACTGGTAAATCTCAGGGTGGCTTAGAGTTCTTTCTTCTCTCAATAATGTGATGTCTTTCATCTAATAAGTATTTTTTTAGCACAATCTGTATGCATACCACTTGAAGAGGTACACAGATTTATAAGATACAACTCCTGCCTCCAGGAAGCTTAGAGCCTGGTAGAAGAGTTTATATGTCATGTTTAGGAACATCCAAGCAAAAATCCAAAGTAGAAAACAAAAATCACTCTTCAAAGTACCAGATGCTTTGTGACATTTCTATTTTGAAATGAGTACTGTATGTACATCACACCATCTTCAATGCAAGTTTCTAGAATGAGATATATTGCTAGATTTCATGTTACATCATTTGTAGATGAAAAAGTGACAGAAACTCAGTAGAGATTCTTTGCAAATAAGCATCTCCAAGGTGAATGTCCTTGTCAGAGCCTCAGACATAGTGAGCAAGAGATAAACCATAACCACACACATCAACAGTTCTAGAAGAGAAGCAGGAAAGCTGGAAAGAGCCAGAAAGATACCAAGCTGCTTCTCCACCTCTGGGCTTCACTATGTGGTAGCTATTCTGACCTGAACAAGAATGAGTCTGGCATGCTAACATTGGAACCAACCATCCACAAGAGCTAGGATCTGCAGATACACCTTCCTGGGCTCTCTAGCCCTGGTCCAAAGTGAAGAGTCTGACTGCAAAATCATCTTTATTCTCAGTTTAGCAATTTGTTAAACTTCTTTCTTCCATGAGGAACCACATTCTGTTTTCACGTGTGTGTTTGTCTAGGTTTTTATGGACAAAGTCCGGCATTAGAGGAAGCACTAAAAAAAAAAAAAAATTGGATAAAGTGAATCTGGGCAGCCTGCATCTTAAGATGCTTCTTAAGGAAAGAAGCTCATTTCTAAGCTTATTTCATAGAAACTGGGTTTTCCCCAAAACTTATCCTTCATCTTAGCTTTCATTTATGATGCTATTTCTTACAACTACTGTATACTTGGTTCATACTGATTTTTGTTTTTCTCCTAGAGACCTAAGCAGTGAATAGACGTTAATTTGTTATCTAGTCCATTGATTTTTCTCCTAAGATAATGGGTTTCTTTTTCAGTATTTTCATCTATTAATTGCTACTTATACCATAAGTGGCTTCTCCAGGCTAACTTATGTTAATGTCTGTAGACCCAGAAAATCTGAGACAAGTCTCAGTTAATTTAGAAAGTTTATTTTTCCAAGGTTGAAGATGTGCACTCATGATACAGCCTCCAGAAGTCTTAATAACATGTGCCTAAGGTGGTCAGGGAACAACTTGGTTTTATACATTTTAGGGAGACCTGAGATATCAATCAATATATGTAAGAAGTACATTGGTTCGGTCTGAAAAGGTGTAACAACTCAAAGCAAAGGCAGGAAATATACAGGAAGCTAGGAGGGGGCTTCCAGGTCACAGATAGGTTAGAGACAAACAGTTGCATTCTTTTGAGTTTCTGATTAGCCTTTCCAAAGGAGGCAATCAGATGCATTTATCTCAATGAGCAGAGGGATAACTTTGAACAGAATGGGAGGCAGGTGCCCTAAGCAGTTCCCAGCTTGAATCCTCTCTTTGGGTTAGTGATTTTGCGGGCCTAAGGTATTTTCCTTTCCCATGTCTAACATATTTTCTGAATCATGTAACATTCCTGTGGTTATTGTCATACCTGGCCATGATTGAACTCACACTTCATTCGTATTTCTCAACTCAAGGGAACTCCCAATAAATAAGACCCTTCTCTGTCCAGGTTCTGGGCAAGTTAGGAAATAAACTAATGACTTAAGATAGAAACCAAAATAACAACATTATTCATTATAGAAGCTGAGTGGAAGGGCAAAGTTTAGGGTATTAACCGAATGATCCTGCTGACAAGATTAGGAGATTTAAGCACCAAATTCCAGGCAGAAATGAATCAGAGAAGCTCTCCCATCCCCATATACTGACTCATGCGCCTACCTACCCCATACTTTTTAGAATTACAGAGCAGAGTAGAATTTCACTCTGGTCAGACAGTCTCCTTCCATAAGAGAAAAAAGTGTGAAATTCTTCCCAAATTTACCAATCAAGGAAGTTACTACCTCCCTGGGGTGGGTTGAGAAAAGGGAAAGGGGCCAGGAATTAAACTGAGTGTTCTTCATAGGAAAGAGACATCACGAGATGGGAAGAAGGGTTCCCCACGAATGGGATGCCATCAGGAAGCAATAACAAGAAAGGGAAAGAGAAAGGAACTGGAAATCAAACTATTTTCACTAGTCCTGATTCTGTCATATTTTCTGGCTATGTGGACTTAGCCAGAGTCCATATATTATTTGCTCAGCAAATAATATCTCCCTGAGCCTCAGTTTTCTCTCTGTAAAATGAAGATAATAATATCCCTTCTTATCATCAAGAATACACAAGATAATAATTCTTGGATTATACAAGAAAAATCTATGTATTCTTGTATAATGTAAGAATGATACAATATAATAATTCTTGTATCACTATTAATTTATTAATTCTTATATTAATAATACAAGCCTGTATTATTTCATTACAAGGTAACATGAAATAATACAGCCTAAAAAACTGTTGAGCATGAGGGCATGATATTAGCAAATGGAAACTTACACAAATCCTAAATGAAAATCATAAGATCAGGAGTTTGATCCTTTAGTGCACAGTTTCTTCCTCTCAGCTTACAAGCAGAGCACAGCTATTTTTAGTCTTGCTTCCTAAAATGCTCCTATTTTTTTTTCTGCCACCTTCTGTACAGTTCTCATTACAGCTCTAAGGTGACCAGTGATTCCCCAGGGGCCTCCTGGACATTTCCGTCTTAGGTCCTACATTTCACTCCCTGGATTGTGTATTCTGCTTGCCCACAGCCATGCTACAGATAAAAGCTCTGCACTGGTTTGTCTAAGGAAGGAGATGCCTACATCCTTAGAGGCCTGTTCCAGATGACCCTTAACAACAGCTTGATTCTTCCTAATTGATGGGCAGGAGCTCCGAGGCAAACCTGTTCCTCCTCTGAAGTCCCTATCTCCATGAGTAGCAGCAGCAGCCGCCTCTCAGTTGCTAAGCTAGAAACCTGGGCTTCATTGCTGGTTCCTCCAGCACCCTCCACATCCCGTATAGTTATTTATTGAAATTTTCTATGAGTTAGTTGCTTTTTAAAATGCTATACAGATCTTGTCTTTCTTAAACGTTAATACAACCCCACGAAGTAGGTCCTATTCTCATTTCCAGTTTACAGTTGAGGAAGTAAAGGCCCAGAGAGGTTAAGTAACTTGCCAGTCCTACAGCTGTGGTTTTATTGGCATTCGAACGTCCACATTCTATCAGTTGCCAAGTCCTGTATATTTTCTCTCCTAACTGTTTCTGAAGTCTTCTCCCATCTCTTCCCTCCTGCAGTGTTTGTTGACTTGCATCCCTCATCATCTCTCCTCCAAACGGTTGCAGCATCTCACTGAAATGCCCCTCCCTCTTTTCTTGGACTCTGCCTACTCTCTTCAAACACATCTTCCCTGCTTCTGCTCATCCTACATCTTCCACACATCCTGAGTATTTTCAGCTCTCGGAATACAATTTGTAGTGCCAGTGTCCACATCTTTGAATACGATTTTCCACTTTCCCTAAACTTTCCATTTAGCAAACTCCTACTCCATCTTCAGGACCCAGTTCAAATATCTGATGTAGGAGATCGGTCAGGGTGGGGGGGAAATTATAGAAAGAAGCAAATCTTCTTGGAAAGCCAGAAGGTTTTGCAAAAGCCTCCAGAGGAGGTTATGGCTGAAGGTAGCCTAATCCTCTTTTCTTGGGGCTAGGGCAAAAGGCAGGTTACAAGGGAATATAGAGGAGTTTCTCTGAATAGCTTGTTTACCTATTTCTCTGAAAAGAGATCTTTGAACATTCATGGGCAAAACTGTTCTCTACTCGGGGGGTCGACAATGTTAATTACCCTCCAATGGTGTTTACTCAAGACCTTTGTCATTTAATCTGTACTAAATAAATGCGAGCATCTTCTGGCTCATGGAGGCTGCTGCTAAGTCTGGCAGAGGTCCTCTGGCCGCACTGACTGGCAAGCCTGTGTCAGTCTTTCATCCCTTGCTCGCTGGAGTCTGCTGGTCAAACTCAACAGTCTTCTACTATACAAAGCCTTCCCAGCCATCCCAAGCACGGTTGATCAGTCCCTTCTTTGTGTCTTAAAAGTGTTTGTGTGTTTGAGTTCAAAACTGACATGATCTCCTTAACAGAGAGAATAACTGTTGCATTTGTTAGATGCCTACAATGTGCCAGGAAATCTGCTAGGCAATTTATAGTCTTCATTTCTGCTCTTTACAACCACCTTGCATTGAAATATCCTAACACTGCTATTATACAGATGAAAAACCTAGGGCTTGCTTGTCTTTGTATAACTATACTTAGTACAGTTCCAAGCAGCATTGAATAAATGTTTGTTGAATTTCAAAAAAAAGGTGAGTGACTTCATAATTCACAATTATCTTCAAACATTGCATTTAAATACATCTTATCCAACAGAGAGAAGCTCAAGTTTATATAAAAATGTCCTAGAGCTACAATCTATATGTGAATTATTTTCATTGTGTCCTATTTAACTTTATCCAAACATATTTGATATGTTTTTCTGCTTTATTGTTTTCTTTCAGATTTCGATTTTTTTAAATCAAATAAGCTAATTTCCAGTCACAGTGAAGAAGTAAGAGCACATGGAACTTTTTTTTTCTAGCCTAAATACATCAAAATATAGATTATGTACTTTTGAACTTAAAAAGCTATAGTCATGGCCAGGTGTGGTGGCTCACGCCTGTAATTCCAGCACTTTGGGAGGCCAAGGCTGGTAGATCATGAGGTCAGGAGTTCAAGACCAGCCTGGCCAAGATGGTAAAACCCCATCTCTACTAAAAATACAAAATTTAGCCAGGCATAGTGACACATGCCTGTAATCTCAGCTACTAGGAGGCTAAGGCAGAGAATTGCTTGAACCCAGGAGGTGGAGACTACAGTGAGATGAGATCATGCAACTGCACTCCAGCCTGGGCAACAGAGCAAGACTCTGTCTCAAAACAACAACAACAACAAAAATCTATAGTCGTGAGTTTAAAAAGAGTCCTCAGAGTAATAAGTGAGGATTGAGACCACAAGCTTACCAATTCATGTGTTAATCCAAATCTGTGAAAGAGATCCTACAAACCCAACAAATAGGATATTTTATAGCCAAAGAAATAGAAATACAGCAATCCCCAAAGGACTTGGAACTATGTTTAAAATCATGAAAGAGATAAAAGAGAGAATATCCAACAACGGAGGTTATAATCAAGAACAATGTGTTGTAAAAAGGTACCAATAAAAAAAATCTTGGAAAGTATGAATGCAGTTGACTGGATTCAGTTAAAGAAATAATTAATGATTGAAAGTCAGGGCATCACCCAAAACAGCCAGAAAGATAAAGTGACATAAAATATGAAAGTGAAGTTAAGAGACATGAAAGACAGATTGTTATAATCTGACTTCAGTCTTCAGGGTAAAAAGGTGTATCAAGTGCCAAGCAGGACAACTTTTTAAAAATTTTCCACTCTAAGCACCTATGGAAGCACAATAACCAGAACATCAAGAAGAATGAAAAAATTCTTAAAAGCTCCCAGAGAGAAACTACAATGAGTGACAATCAGACTGATGGAAAATTTCTAATCAGTAAAAGTGGATGCCAGAACAAATAGAGTGATATCCATGCCTCAAGAAAGCAATACTCAATCTAGAATTCTGTACCCAACTAAAACAACATTTAGCTTACTTGAATTTTGCATCATGTGAAGAGATTTCCTATTCACAAAGGAAAGCTTAATATTTTTAAAGTGAAGATGAAATGGACATCTTCATGCAAAGACAAACCTAGTTTATTATCCAAAGATCTTCTCCCACATAATTACTAAATGGAGAGAAATAAATCCTTGGAAAAAGGGGAAGGATGCAATTACTGACTATAAAATAGAAATAATTATGGGCTGCAAAAAATAGGAATAATAATTATTTTTTCTTAAAGACAAGAGGGACCTGAAATTCTAGATAACAATAATGTGAAAAGATGGTGGTGGGTGGGGTTGAAAGAGAAGACAAGCATGCTAAGTTCCTTGTTTCATTTAAGAGTTTATTTTGTATGTGTATTAAAATTTTAATGTAATCATTAAAATGATACAAATGGAATGTTTGTTAACTGCTGAAAAAGGAGAAAAAGAAAATGAAGGCAAGAAAAGAGAAAAAACAAGCAAAAGACAAGAAAATAGAAACAATAAGATGGCAGATAGTTCAAATACATCAGTAATCACAATAAATATAGATGGGTTAAATTCACATAATAAGAAAGATTTATAGATTGAGTTAAACAAGCAAAATAGATATTTGCATATGACACACCCAAGTGGAATCATTCCATTTCCTCTGAGCTGAATGTGCATGTGCATGTGTGTGTGTTGTCGGGGAGGAGGGGCACTAATCTGGTTCACATGCTCCTTTGTAAAAGATTTTGGTGGTGCTTAAAAGTTTTGTGGAGCTCAGTAGCACAATTTTAACCTTTGCATTTGTTCTTTTACAAGTTGTAATTCAATTAATTTTTTCTTGGTTAAAAGTTCTTCATCTGAAAAGTGCAGAATGTTGAATATGAAGCAGATCATAGTGACTATTCAGGAGGGTGATATCTGAGAGTGATGAACAGACAGTCCCAAAATATCAGCTGGTTTATTCACTGCATAAGTAATAGGTCAGCATTAACAGTTTATTCTAGATGCAGCCAATAGCAGCCAATAAAATCCCAAGGAAGGAAAAATTCACGTCATTAATTATTCATTTGACAATTTTAGTCAGGAGATCTTCATTCTTTCCTGGGGCCTGTATAAATCAATTGTAACAAACTGTGCAATTATCATTCTTGCAACTGATTGCTTGTGGCAGCTTTAAATTCCATTTTGCAAGAGAGCCAAAAAAACTCTTCTTTGCTTCCTAAGCTCAAAAGCCAGAAAGCAGCTGAAAGATGGTCATTGCTTTGTTCTTGAATGGAGCTAATTACAGAGTTGTCTGCTGCAGGCTGGGCATTCTGTAGTCAGTGTGTAAATAGGGACAATTAGAGCTCATTTAAGCAGACATGGCTTCCAAAAAAGGAAACAGAGCTTCAGACTTTAATTAGTCTCATAGGAATCATTACATTAAACAGAACCTGACCAATTTTTTTTCACAATTCAGTTCAATGAATATGACAATTCTCTGTCATAAAAATATTCTGATTTTAACATTTCTACAGATGGTAGGGTAAGAATGTGAAGTTTATTCCTCCTGTCTTTCCTCACTAGATTTATTTTAATCCTATATCACAGTTTAAAATAATTTGCATGGTATTGAAATATGTATGTAATATATTTTGTTCCTATATCTTAGAATTACTGTTTTTAATTTTTTTTAATTTCATCAATCAACCATATTAGGCTCAGAATATTTCCCAAGCACCACACTCAATGTTTTAGAAGTCTTTTCTTGCTTGGTCCTCATATCTGCCTTAGAAGGAGTGCTATCCTCACGTTATAGTTAAGGACATTGAGATGTGATTAGTTTCCCAAGGTCACAGAGTTAGTGAATGGTGAAATCATGATGTAAAGCATTTCCAGGGACCTGGCTCTGGAGCACTCCCCTTCCTGCCAGCAGAATGTGAAGGCAGTGTGAAGCAGAGCCTGCCCTCAAGGAACTTGGTTAAGAGAGACAGGAGACGTTTACAAGTAGTTCAGGAAACTACTGTAGGAATACTGGCTCTCAGTGCAAAGTGCGTGCGTGAGAGAGGAGAGAGAGAGAGAGAGAGAGAGAGAGAGAGAGAGAGAGAGAGAGAGTGTGTGTGTGTGTGTGTGTGTATTTCCAGAAGAAGCTCTGCAATTGTTATACAGGTGCAAGGACTGGGAGGGGATGGTAGTGAGAGTGGAGGGAGAAATACTCAAACATCTCAGATGAGGTGGATCTTGCTCTTGGCAGTTTTTAGGTTACGGCCAAAGATGAAATGATCACCCTTTCTCCATAACCTATTAATTTCATGGATAAATAACTGCTGTGAAATACCCTTTTTTTCCCCAGTTTATTTTTACTCTATTGGACCTGCGTTCCCAATCTGACCGCATTGCATTGTGTTACTCACATACTCATAATCCAGTTTAAGAAATAGAACATTACAAATTCAGCTGAATTATACCCAGTATGCCTTTGTCCAATCCCATTTCCTTCCCTTCCCCAAGAAGTAACCACCATTCTAAGCTTAGTGTTTATCTTTTTCAGGTAAGGTGACCAACTGTCTTGGTTTGTCTGGGACTGAGCAGTTTCCTGAGATACAGGACTTTCTGTGCTAAAACAGGGGAAAGTCCTAGGCAAACCAGGATGGTTAGTCACCCTATCAGGCATATTTTATACTTTTATTACATATATATCAATCCACAAATAACATAACGTATTATTTCCTGTGTTTACACTTTGCAGAAATAGGATCGTGCTTATTTTTTTCATTCAATATATTTGTGCGATTGAGTTATGTGAATAATTATAGCTCAAGTTTATTTTCATTTCCAGAAGATTCCATTGTTTGGATACAACCATAATTTATCCCTTTTGCTATTGATGGGACATTTTGGTTGTTTCTAGCTGTTCATTAAACAGTGCTGTAATTAGCATGATTGTACATGTCTTCATGTGCACGTCTGAGAGTTTCTCTATGTAGGAATGAAATTGCTGGATTGTCTTGTACACACATCTTCACCTTTACTAGATAACTGAGAAAGCACTCCAAAAGTAGGAAGCACTCTAATTTTCCTTCCTACCAGCCATGTTTGAGAGTTGCTGCTGCTACCCATCTTCACCAAGTTTTGGTATTATCAGACTTAAAATGTTGAAATCTAAAAGACATAAAATTCTTGTTTTCTTTTTAACAAAAATCTACTGGCTACATTGTTCCCTACTGATTTTTAATGTGTGTGAAAATGTAAATATTCACCAGAACTTGATTCTGTAGGACAATGATTTTGTTCTGTAAACTTTTTAAAGATGAACTCCAAGTCTAATTATTTTTTGAATACCCAGAAGCTATCACAATGCTTGTCACATAGCATTCACTCAGTACACGCTTGCTGACTCAGTGCATGATCAGATCCATTAAGTGTTTTATTCTTGATGTTTTCTTTGTTAAATTTTTATAAAGGACTTCATAGTCATTCATTCATTCATTCAACAAATGCTTGTCAAATACCTATGATCTTCCAAGCACTGTTCCTAGTGCATGAATATAACAATGGACAAAACAGACAAAAATCCTTTGCCTGGAGAAGCTTATTATAGTCCAGTGCTACACACTTAGCTCCAAGCTACAGTAACTGAGGACACAGTGGATCAGGTAGGCATGAAGTGGTCAGAAGGCTGCATGAAGGCGATGAGGCTTAAACTAGTCTTGGAGGATGGTGCACTTAGGATACCTAGCAAGAAGATAGCAAGGGCACTGAGATGGAAGAGGACAGAATATTCATTTAACAGTGAGAAGAGAAGTGTTCAGGAGTAGGGGATTTTAGGACTCAATGAAGATCTTTCAAAGGAAGTTCAAAAATTCATATTTATGGTGTAAGAAACACTCAGAATTTTGGAGTGAAGATGCAACATGGCAAAAGATCTGTTCAAAGAAGATAGATCTGTTTGCGGCCTGCATAATGTGTTTAGTATGAAAAGTCTGGAGTCAGGAGCTCAAACAGAGGCTGCTGCAAACAAACAAAAGTGTGAGAGCCTCCTGGACTCCTCCCTCATGCACATACACACGCACATCCAGAGAAAGACCAAGTTACGTTGATTGTAGTTCCTGGAGTCTCAGTGCTGGTAGATGGTTTCTTAAAGGGCACATCCATTCATGCCATTCCTCTGTTTCACATTCATCAACCACCTCCATATGCCTCCCAATAAAACGCAAACCCCATCATATGGCCCACAAGGCTCCCCATAACTTGGCTTTGACCACTGTTCCCACACCCTCAGAGCGCCAAATTCCAAACTACAAATGCCATTTCCCATTGCCATATCTCAGTGTCCTGTGATTCCTTCAACTTAAAATGCATTTCTCCAAATGTCCAGAAGCTCCTTTTCTTCTTTCAAGGTCCAGCTGTTGCATTAACTTCTTGGAAAAGCCTTGCCTGAGCATTCAGATCACTGCTCATTCCCAAAGCACACTTTCTTACACTCATCACATTGTGTTTGCAGCTGTGCTGACTATAAGTCTGTCTTCCCTGCTAAAGAGTGAAGTTTTTCACAGCACAATCTGCACCAAATCACAGGTGTAAATGCCACTTCCATTAGAGTGTAAGCTCCATGAAGGGTCAACCCATCTTTATTTTGTTCACCATTATGCAAAGCTGAACACATATAGACAACTAATAAATCTTTGTTGAATTCATGCAAGATAGCAGGTGCTTAATAAATGTTTAATGAATAAATAAATGAATGAATGAGTTATATAAGTTTTAGGTTGTGGGGGAAGTTGGACTAAATTTTCCAACTACCTAGGGACACATATATATTAATTCTTCTTGTTGATTCAAAATTGTCAAGTTAGTCATCTGCAGATGTCCAGTTTATATAACATATAGTGTTCCTTTGTGATATGCCTACTGTATGATTCAGAGTCAGGCATTAAGTTAAAGCATCTGTATTACAGAAGATGTCAATGATATACTTATGATTAAATGACAAGTATTATCAGTTTGTGATTTTAAAAGCAGAAGCATCAAAAGCTTAATAACTAGTCAGTGTTACCCCAAGAAACATGCAAAAATCTCCCAGTTTACTGCTCTCACCCAGAGGCATTTTCTGTCTTTGTGGTCACTTCTTTTTTTGTGTACATTCCATCAATATTATTTGCAAGTCAAGTCATTTAACTTCAGACAAAGCCAGCCAGAGCATATAACCTTCAGATTTAAAACCACACAGAGTACAAAGTGAACAACCTTTTAATGTGCTTTCTGTATGCCACAGATCTCTTTTCAGACAAGGGTCATGACGTGGGGTGCTCACCTGCACCTCAGAAGACAAGAGAAATATTAGAAAAGCCCAACAATCCAGATGCGGTGGCGCACGCCAGTAATCCCAGCACTTTGGAAGGCCAAGGTGGGAAGATCACGAGGTCAAGAGATCGAGACCATCCTGGCCAACATGGTGAAACCTGGTCTTTACTAAAAATACACACACACGCCCACAAATAGCTGGGCGTGATGGCGTCCGCCTGTAGTCCCAGCTACTCGGGAGGCTGAGGCAGGAGAATCGCTTGAACCTGGGAGACAGAGGTTGCAGTGAACCGAGATCACGCCATTGCACTCCAGCCTGGCGACAGAGCAAGGCTCTGCCTCAAAAAAAAAAAAGAAAGAAAGAAAGAAACGCCCAAAAAATGGCTGATGTTGACATCCTCTAAAACCCCAGCACAGTACCCAGCGCATAATAGGTTTTCACTTGAATGTGCAGCTTATAGCTTGCAGTGAACCCAAGAATGAGTCTCTGTGCCGTATTTATTGAGAGGGCTTGTTAAACCAGGAACATCCACTAGGTGGCTTTTGAAGTCGGGTCGTGAGGCGCATATGACCTTGTAAAAGCACTCAAACCACATTCTCAGGATGCTGTTTTTAGTGTTCCTTATCACACACTCCACTCCTCCTGTTTTCAGGGTCAAGGGGTTACATTCTCATGCATAAATAACGTACACACAGTCCCTCAGTATTTTTCCATGCCCCAATCTCAAATGCTTCAGACATAAGCTTGAATATGTTTCCTGCACACCCCCACAGAATGAATAAAGAAATGTTCACTCATAATTTCTGTTATAAGTATCCAAAATGGCAACCATACAAAATTAGAAAACAAATCAACTCTTTATGGTATTGTAATATTTGCTTTTTAGAATTATAATCTCATTTTGTATTTTGATTTTATCTGAGGTAAGTCTAAATATTATTTTTCCTATTTCTGACATTTTTATAGCTATAACTTACCTTTTCCTTTTCTTTTGACAACTTCCATTTTGCATCCTGAAAGAAAACCAAACTCCAGCCCAGTCCTTTAGGCTTTATGCAACGTAGACACCTATTTGCCATGTTCTTTGTACCTTAACACTACAGCACAAAGAAACTCTCTGCTACTTCCACACACCTTCCAGAGTTTCCCAGCTGTCCTTTGCTCACTCAAATGCCTCAGGCTGAAATGCACTTTTGAGCCTCCTTGCTGCATGGAGGGGCAGGATTCAAAGCCCCTGCTATGTGTTCAAGGCCAGGCTCCACCACTTACTGTTGTGGGACTTTGAGCAAGGTGTACTGGTGGTTGCTTGTTTGCCCTCAGACCCACTCCTTTCTTTCTCCTGATCTGCTCTGCTTTGAGCTACACAGCTGCATGTCCCAGACTCCAGGGTCAGCTACTGGAAAGCACGAGGGGGCCACTGGAGGAGAGGAAAAGGGAGAAGTGAGAGCGTTTTCCTTCCTCTCTCATTGCTGTGGCAGCCTTGGCTCCAGCTGCCCCATACAGGCCTGTTGTGTTTTCAGTTTCCCCAATTGCAAAGAGAGGGAGGGAATCCCAAGGATCTGGGGTAAGTCCACATCCAGCTATGCCTCAATCAGTAGGATGTACTCTCTGCAAGGCTCGTTGGTGTGAGCCAGTACATTATCTTTTTAAACATAAGCCATTTTGTCTTGGGATTTTCTATCATTTGCAAAAAATAAATCTTTATTAATTTAACCCCTCAAGTAAGAAGTAAATTTTCACCCATCAAGGAGGTAAGAGTATTCTTAAATCATTAAAATGCAGGATAAAAACTGCTACTTGGTGTAGGAAAGATGTGGAGTTTCAGAAGAGGGAGGGTGACTTCTGTTGTGACCTGTAGGGGACAGAGCCAAGGCATGTGGCCTTCATTCAGGTTGGAATGGGAAGCCAAGGAAGATTTTTGAGCAATGGAGTGTCAGGATTCAACTTTAGCTACATAAGGTCAGTTGGGTGGGGCCTGCAGAGCTCTCCACTGCACAACTCCAGGGGGCACCATTTACCTAGAATATATTTGAATGGTGCTTCCTAGAGTTGTACAGTGTTCAGTCTTGAACCATTTAGAAAAGTTGAAAGTGTGGTCAAAGAACTATTAGGAAGCTATTGTCTTCCAGGAGAGAGGTGAGAAGGCCATGTACATGATCAGTAACAGAGAAGGAGATAGATTTGAGAAACATTCTAAAATAGTTTGAGTTTCAATGTTGGGAGAGGACAGGAGTCAACAGAAATAGAAAAGCCAGGAGGAAATGTAGATTTGGTAGAGATGGAAATTCCTTTTTAGATAGATTTGAAGACTGATGGCTGTTGACAATTGAATTGAGGCTCAGGGAAATAGGGCTGAAAATAAAGATCTGAAAATTATTCACACAGAAATGGTACTGGAAACCATAGTTTAGAAAAAATGCCAAGAGATGATATATATTAGGAGAGACAAAGGCCAACAGATAGTTCTTAGGAAAGAGCTATATGAAAGGGCAGAGGAGGAAGAAAAGACAGAACTCAGGAGTGAGGGATCAGAGAATCATGAGAAGAATCGGAAAAACATTGGTGGAAGGAGCAAGAAAGGAGTTTCAGAAAGAAGGGGTTAACTGTTCCCATCCCCCCTTCTCCCTGCCATGGTAATCGATTGCCAAAGCACTTGTCAAGACAAGTTTCTGTCAGCCTGGGCCTCTGAGCAGCTATGATAAGCAGAGCCCCAGGTGACCCTGATGGACATCTAGCATGAGCTAGATGTAAACTTTACTGCTACAAAGCACAACGATGGTTTATTGTTTCGGCAACAAACCTTAGCCCAGCCTGACCAATACATGGCAGTAACTTGGGGGTGAGGGGGCATGGAGAAAAAGAAGCAAGCAAGCAATTGATTGAAGACTTCAGCATGTTTTTAGGACTAAGAGGAAAAGCTGGGAAAAGAGAGAAATTGAAGATGTGAGAGAGGGTATAGTTGGTTGGTCTTGCTCTGGGAGAGGCCAAGGGCTGTGTGTATCCCTGTGTACACCAGCATGCTACAAACCAGGCACCCTGGGGGCATGGCCAACTCACCTGAGTCATTCGTGACCAGCATCACCAGCATAATTTTCTGCTCAGTGGCATCACTTCTGGAGAAAGCTAAATAGCTCACGATCAAGTATTTGTTTGAGATGACTTAGACCTGCCTCAAAAAGCAGAGAAATGAAAAAAATTTCTCAATGCCTCACTTTCCTCATTCATAAAATGAGAATGATAATGCAATCTTATAGAATGGTAAAAATTAAATAAGTCACTATATGTAAAGCACTCAGCACAGTGTCTGGCACAAAGTGAGTTCTAATTAAGTGCAATCCCAGAACCCCTTCAGGGTTTAGAAAGAAGCTCTAAATATGGGGGTAAAATCTGCAAAGGACTTCTTTTTGCAATCATTTAAACAAGGAAGAATTGTAAGGAAAACCAAAGTCCTGCTGTACTAGGAAGCAAACGGGCATGGTAAGCAGTGAATATATTTAACATCTCTACCAGCTTCAAAGCTTAGGGGTTAAATAAAAGTCATCTTTATCTTACACAGTTGTGCCACTTCATCTAACAGAAATTTCTTAGGAGGGAAAAACAAAAAGTCGAGACAGGTAAAAGCTGTTTCAAAGAGTCACCAGAAATTGTATTGGGACAGAATTTCATGGATAGGAATGATTGTGTCTCACAAAATAAACTGTGAGCACCTAAAACCGTGTCTACAAAATACTAAAACCACCAATAGAAAAAGTTAATCAATCCATTGTTTTATTTACATGATTCCCAAGAACTGATTTTACTGCTAGTATGAAGGAACTGATTACCTTGTTGTAGCTTGTTTTGACAATGTAGCATAAGGGTTGAGATAGCACCTCTTGAAACTGAGAAGTGAACTTCTAGAACATTTTCTCTCTCACTCAGAAAAGGGCTTTGAAAGGTCCCAGTGTGGGTCCACTTAGGGAGGTGATTCTCAAGAATCCAGGGAAAAAAACACAATTTTGCTGATTTAGATATTATAGCTGCTCATCCTCAGAAACATCCATATATTTAACAATTCCAGCCACCAAACACGTATGAACTTGAAAGGGTCCCAGGGACACATCTCCATCACAGTGGTCTCAATGACCTAAAAGGTCAGTGCTGGAAATTTATGGTTCCTTGATACAACTGAACTCCCTAGATAGCTCAGACAAAATTCAACTAAATTCTGGACTTGTTTTCCAAAGCAATCATGCCCAGATTTTTAGGGAAAACTGCTCGGCTCCAGCTTCTGCTAAAACAAGTGAGCCAGGCTATTCCTTGTGCTAAGATAGCCATGCTGTCGACCATGTAACCCATTCACACAGTGATTGGTTAAGGTCTGCAGGTAGCCAGTTCACTGGTTGACTGGTGACCTAGGCAGTGGCTAAAGCAAAATGCCCTCCCCAAAAGGAACAATGGTGATTAGGCAATCAGATTCTCTCTAAGACCTTAGACAGGCAAATGTTATCAGTAGGGGTTTTTTGTTTTGTTTTTGTGAAGATTCAAGAAAACACAGAAAGATGAAACTTGGACATTGGTAAGAGTATATTCATGGCAGAGCACCAGAGCAAAAAGTTGGGAACTCAGGCTACAGAAAGGGAGACAAAGTTATCTATCTCTAGAGGAAGATTACTACCTCTAGCTATCTCTAGAGTAAGATTACCTATCTCTAGGTAATCGGTAAGAGATTACCTATCTCTAGGCTTCTGAATTATTCTAATTCCATCTTGTTAGACTCAAGTGTACACATATGTCTGGGTTGCTGCCAGATTCTGGTTATCCTTTTGGTTGCATGTATTCACAAAACAACACACTATTCAAGAAAGCTAAAGTGACTCTCTGTTTCTTGCAACACCAGATTTTTCTAGAATGTCTTTGGATCTCTTGGGCTACAGGCCAGCCAGGAGGATGCAAAGGCCAGAAAGGTGTTCTGTGATTCATAGCAATGTATTTTACAGAACAAATTTCCTCTGTCATCTTCTGGGGCAGCAGGACAAGACACAGATATCAAATCACAGGGAGCACCTACTCAAAGCTGGCTTCTCTGACATAATTGAAATGGCTGTAGGGAAACCAGCCCATTGCACAGGAAGCTGGTTTAACATTTCATCTCTCTTATCCTGGTTTACTTGTTAAGATTGAGGTAGAGCTTAGTGGAGAGAGCAGGATGGAATCCATCCCTAGTGTCACAGGAAATATTTTAGAGGGTTAGAAAAGCATCCTTGTATTAAAGATGTGAGTTTATTTCTTAACTAGTGGCTTACCCAGAGAAAGTTCAAATTTCTGTTTTCAATCACTTGTTTAGGACTTGATTCTCACTATTCCATTTTCTGAGTAACAACTCTTAGCAGTAATGACTCTTGTTCTTGAGGCTGAGACACAAATATCAGGGTTTTTTTTCTTTTTTAATTTTTATGGGCTCCGGATCTGAAGCAATATGGGAAAACACAAGCTGTTCTCATGGAGGTATTTTATCCCATGAGTAAAATATATCACAAAGAAAGAAGTGAGTGGGCTACAGTCAAAAAGAACATCACACTTAAAAAAAAAAAAAAAAAAAAGACAACACTGGAATGAATATTGTAATCTCTTAGAGAGCAGTAATTGGGTTTATCACTATATCCCTAGCACCTAGCTTAGTGTCTGAGTAGACACTTGATATCACAGTAGGTGCTCAAAGAGCTTATTTGCTAAATGAGCAAATGAACAATGCCTTACTGTATTGTGGCCAAGCATACTGCTTTAGAACCAATCATAAATACAGATAATAAAAGGAATCTACTGTGCTAGACTCAGCACATTGAGGAGCCGTTGAAGGGGCTAGCACCAGGGATGATTTCCATCACGCCCTGGGACGACTACCTCGATTATTTTGACTTCATTCTGCTGCTCAGATACTGGTTTTAAAGAAATAAAACTAACAGACTGAATTTCTTCCTCTGTTCCATGTGAGGATTAACTTGGGTGGCGGCAGGACACTTGCTAGTCTACATCAGTGCTATGCTCTGAGTAGCCTCTCACAACCCTGAAAATATTTAAAATTAAAAAATAAAAAAAAAACCTAGACAATTGGGACCTTTCCAACATCTTTCTTCTGTAAAAATACTAAAATCTCTAGATGTTAATGCAACCAAAGAAATCCGTAACTTTAAAGCCTCTCATAATTGCCCTCTTTACCTCCTCCCTCCTCTCCTCTAAAACTAATTAGGTTATGTCTTCCGACTTCTTCAAACCCTACCATGCCATTTTCTCAGGAAAAGTCCTTGCACTGTAGGTGGGTCCAACAAAATCAAGCTAGAGGTTTTCTTTACACATATTTATGGCTTATTTATATCAGTAAAAGGATATTTCCTTCCCTCCTTCCCTTCATCCACAAACATCTGGTCACTGCACTAAATACAAGAGGTGGAATTGTGAACAAGTGAGACAGAGTTCCCACTCTAGAGTTGGTGAGAGATTTAGATAAGTAAATGAGTAATTACAGTGCTAGATGCAATGCAATGATTTAAAAAAAAATGTAAGGTTGGAAGCATCCAGCCCAGACTTGGAGGGTCTGAAGGCTTCTGAGTATGTGATATTTAAGCTGAGACATGAAGGGTAACTGTGAGCCAGGTGAAGAGTTGAGATGGGGGAAAAGAATGGGTAAAGTCAAAGGAACAGTGCCTGGCTCCTATCTGTTGGCATATACTCTTAGGATTCCAAACTATTCTCCCTTAACTGGCCCCTTAAGCCTCACAGATTTCAAAGGCTACAATTCTCAGCAGGGTTGATTTTTTTTTTTTCTCTCTTACCTGTAAGGAGTCCTGGGGCTTCAAGTATTCACACTTCAAAAATGCTTTTTCTGATGCTTAAACAAAAACTACTGCAAATTGCTGTTTGAAGACACTTGCTTTCATTTAATTTCAGTGCTTGGAATTAAAATAAAAAATTTAAATGTCACATTCCACTCCCCTTCCAATATACACCACAGGTTAGCCTATTCTTCAACAATTATTTACTGGATTCTTGCATGTCTAGTATGGTGCAATGAATTATTAAAGGGATCTACATAATACAACTTTGTATCACATCTTCAAGGTTATGTGACAGAAATTTACATTTGTTTTCTTTTGGAAGAAGCCTATGAAACCTGCTCACTCAGAGAACAATCACTTATTTTTAGATTTTTTTTTTTAAAGGAGGTTCTAAGGTTACTTTAGTACTTTTGGTCAATGTCTATTTCCATTGCACAGTCATAAATTTTAATTGCTAATACTGCATAAGAACCTTGTGCTAGATTTAACATTTTTTCTCATTCATTTATCCACCAAATATTTACAGAGCACCTTTATTGTACTGTCCTGGGACTGAATGCAATAATTCATTATTCCAAGAACAATGCTTTGTACACAATGATTTATAAGTATTAAAGTAAAAAGTATGTTCTTATCTTCAAGTTTACAATATTTAATAAAGGGTAATTCAAAAACAAAGATTTTTCCAAGAAATAAAGAAAAAGCAGGAGGTGATATTCCAGGTGTTTTTTAAAGATGCCACGTAAGTCCAATTTCTGGATCATATTAACATAGAGAAGAACTCAACAGTTTGAGGGAAAGTATAAATAGGTTTAAAAAATCAACCTTTAAAATCCAATTAATCTATCCCAGTAGGTATTTTTATATCGACTGATTAACAACTTTCTTGAGTCTTAGTATCCTCATCTGTAAAAAGGAAGTTCATTTATTTTTATTTATTTATTTTGAAACGGAGTTTTGCACTTGTTGGCCAGGCTGCAGCGCAATGGTGCAATCTCGGCTCACCACAATCTCCACCTCTCGAGTTCAAGCAATTCTCCTGCCTCAGCCTCCAGAATAGCTGGGATTACAGGCATGTGCCACCACACCCAACTAATTTTTTTGTATTTTTAGTAAAGAAGGGGTTTCTCCATGTTGGTCAGGATGGTCTCGAACTCCCAGTCTCAGGCAATCCACCTCCCTTGGCCTCCCAAAGTGCTGGGATTATAGGAGTGAGCCACTGCGCCCGGCCTCATTTATTAACAAATAGTTGCTGAATGCCTACTATGTACCTGCCAGGGACTGGGTTGGGCTTTGGGAGTACAGTGATAAACAAAACAGATGTAATTCTTGCCTTCCTGGTGCTTACATTCTAATGAAGATAGTATCCATCTCATGGAATTGTTGGAAAGATTGCATGTTAGGTAATTATAAGTATTCTGCAAAGTGCTATGTAAACCCAAGGTTCTTGAATATCATGACTGTCTTATTCCTCTATCTCCCAGAATAGAAATCGGTAGGTATTAGTAAATGATGATTTGAGTAGATACTAGAGTTTTAACACTGCCACATTTCACTACTAGAAGTACTCAACAGTCACACACAACTCTAATTCATTCTATTCTATTTGTTCATCCTGATATAATGTGTGAAATAATTTACCTAAGGTAATTTAAGAAAATTAATTGTAGTAAATAAAACATATTATATGAAACCCAAAAAGACTACCCACAGAGATTAATTATAATAGATAACATTTATTAAGCCTATATATTATGTAACAGGTACTGTGCTATTCTGGAAGAATGCAAAAGAAACATTATATATTAATGGTGGGGTTTTTTTTTTTTTTTTTTTTTTTTTTTGAGACAGAGTCTTGCTCTGTCACCCAGGTTAGAGTGCAGTGGTGCGATCTCTGCTCACTATAACCTCTGCCTCCCAGGTTTAAGTGACTCTCCTGCCTCAGCCTCCCAGGTACCTGGGATTACAGGCATCTTCCACAAAGCCCAGCTAATTTTTATATTTTTAGTAGAGACGGGATTTCGTCATCTTGGCCAGGCTGGTCTTGAACTCCTGACCTCGTGTTCCAATCACCTTTGCCTCTCACAGTGCTGGGATTACAGCCATGAGCCACCACACCCAGCCTATATATTAATGTTTTATCACTGCAGTCTCTCAAAACAAACCACTTCATTACCATACGTACTACTTTTAAGATAAGTCAATGTCTACAATGTTTTTAATGACTATAATATTTTATGGCTATACCAATATTAAAATTTTATAATTAACATCCTTATAACTAAACCTTTGCATGTATTATTTCCTCAAGCCTTACTGTGTTTTTCTACAAGAACAAAACAGTATATGAATTTAAATGTAAGAAAATGTTTTCCTTTATATTTCCAGACTTACTGCCACATTTTAAATATTTTCCCAATATTATCCAAAATTTCATAAAGTGAATTTTAAGGTATAAAATTTTACATTCACAAAAGGTTAGGAAAATACAATTAAAATTTTGTCTAAGTTATGTTTTTCTGTTTCTTTTGGAAACATCACAGGAAATATATATGGAATTAACTGCTTTTTATAATTGCTCTGGTCATGAATATAGGAAAAAGATGAGAATATTCAAGAATATTCTCATTGTATCAAAGCACGAAATTAAAACAGGATTACAGGCCAGGCGCGGTGGCTCATGCCTGTAATCCCAGTACTTTGGGAGGCCAAGAGGGGTGAATCACCTGAGGTGAGGAGTTCGAGACCCACATGACCAACATGGAGAAACCCCATCTCTACTGAAAATACAAAATTAGCCAGGTGTGGTGCACATACCTGTAATCCCAGCTACTTGGGAGGCTGTGGCAGGAGAATAACTTGAACCCAGGAGGCAGAGGTTGTGCCACTGCACTCCAGCCTGGCCAACAAGAGCAAAATTCCATCTCAAAAAAAGAAAAAAAAAACAGGATTACAGAAATTGAAAATTGGAGATTCCTATCAGTCATCTTTGGTGAATACGATGCTTGTATGACCTAAAGAATTCTACCTTGACAACCAACAAATTATCTCTATTATCTCAAAGATTATTAAATGTGAGTCTGGTCTTTCTGGAACAAACAACCAGCAGATACAGCAACCTGGGGAACAAATACTGTTGATTAATGACAAGGCCCTATAATCTCCTGGGTGCAGTGAAATAAATTTCAGAAATAAAAAGAAGGCATTTTTAATAGCATTCTTCTCAAATTATGAATGCTTCCTATATGCAATTTCCAACATGAATTAAGTGATCATAGTGTATTCAGAATACACCAAAAAAGCAAACTGAGACCTTGGTATATATGTTTAAATTTTAATACCCAAGAAAACATAAGTTAAAATTGAATGCAAATACTGATGGCATAAGAAAATATATACAAATTTGGATTCAAATGGGGTCATAATGTGAACCTGGATGTAAGAATACATCATAACAACCTGCTGTTGAAGCCTTTTAATAAAGTAACAGATTTTAAATCAGAGAGATATAACAAGACTGAAGAAAGAACAGCAATTTTTCCTTAAATTCTCTTATCCATAAAGAATGGCAAACTCCATATGGACAGTAAAGTTAGAGGTCATTTAAATTATCAAGGCATTTTGAAGACATAAGCCTTAAATACCTACTCACTGCCCAAACAATGTAAAAATAATTGGCATTTCATTGTGTTCTGAAGTTTAATTTTATATATCAGTCATGTTAACAAATTATTACAAATAAAAACAAAAGCATTTTCCTTTTGTTTAAAAAAGTACCCATCATTACTTCTTCCAGGTATTTCAATAATTTAAGCATAATGCTCGTTTCATTAAACATTAAACACAAAAAAGAACTTAAAATCTTGCATTGTTATTAGGAAGGGAGGGAAAGTTCTTCCAACTTCAACAATGTCAAAGCTGTTTTTAAATCGTGAAAATTACTAGAAACACCAGTTCTTTAGGAGAATTCAAAATGCATCTGAAGAAACTGTCTTTCGGATATTGTTTATTCAAACAAAACTTTTGGCCGGGCCTGCCACCACGCCCAGCTGATTCTTCTGTATATACAGACGGGGTTTCACCATGTTGGTCAGGCAGGTCTCAAACTCCTGGCCTTGTGATCTGCCCGCCTCGGCCTCCCAAACTTCTGGAATTACAGGCATGAGCCACCATTCCCGGCCTCAAATAAGCAATTCTTTGGTTAATTCTGGAATTTGTGTCAGATGCCTGTGAGATACTTTTATTCCTGATCACACTCAATAATACAAAACTCAGTGTTTGTATACTGTAAATTACATAATTTACATATTTATAAATTACATGGTTATAAATTATATACTGTAAAATCTAGGATTCATAGGTTGCCTACGATACCATTTACTTTTTGTTTTGTTTTTTTAAGTTCTAAAAGTTACTGATAAAGAAGTATTACTTGGTTTTATAAGGGAAAACATGATAAAATTCTTCCTGTCTGAAAGATGTACTAAATATTTCTGATCATCAAAAAAGTAAAGCTTCCAGCACCTCTTGAACATTGACTTCACTTTCCAAAGATGTACATATTATCTCTCTCAACGCCCAAGTTGATAATCAAGCTAAACCAAGTATTTGGTGACTGTCTCTCTAAAGAACAGAAGCATCAGTTATTCCGAAAACTAGCCTGCACCTAACTTTGATTTTTATCTGTACTCTTCAGGCAAAAGATCACTTATCTTTATAGATAAAGTTTTCTTGTTTTGTAATCTAAAGAACATTAGTAGCCAGCTTAAAATGTTTATTCTATGTTTGTACATTTGTGTAAACTATTATTTTTTCTTTAGAAAACACATTTTAGTTTAAAACAGAGAAACACAAACCTGAATACTGAATAACCTATGATAATTGACAATACTGTAAGGTTATTAAAAACACCCTTAAAACTTTTCAGAGAACATTAATAATTTTTAAATAGTCATAATCCCTTAAAAATAAATTATTTGCAAGTATCACCTTAGGTTGATGGAGTTTATGCAGTCGTTACATGATCAGGATATGCTTCTTGAGACAGTCTGCCTACAGTGCAGAAAACCTTGAACATATCTTGTCTACTTGCCATTGGAAAACTGAAGGCAGTATAACTTTATTAACGAAAATTAACCTAATTGGGGCTGGTCTCAGTGGCTCATGCCTGTAATCCCAGCACTTTGGGAGGCCAAGGCGGGCAGATCACAAGGTCAGGAGATCGAGACCATTCTGCTGGCTAACATGGTGAAACCCTGACTCTACTAAAAATACAAAAAAAATTAGCTCGGGCTTGGTGGCACACGCCTGTAGCCCCAGCTACTCAGGAGGCTGAGGCAAGAGAATCACTTGAACCCAGGAGGCAGAGGTTGCAGTGAGCCAAGATCGTTCCACTGCACTCCAGCCTGAACCACAGAGTGAGATTCCGTCTCAAAAAAAAAAAAAAAAAAAGAAAATTAACCTAATTGGAAGAAATTAATTAAAATTGGTATTGTGCTATCTAGAGAAAAATAATCTCATAATTTTTACATAGCGTAACTCTAAAATTAGTTTAATATCATCTTAGTTTTAAAGTTGTTATGATTCTGATGTTTCACATTATCTTAGTGGAAAATGTCAGATCTGCACTCGCAGGAAATTACATTATAAAAAATTATTTTTAATATGCTAAAAGCTACTATATCAGTTTCCCCTGTCACATTGCACAACATATAAAATATAAGGTGTCTAAGTTTTTACAGATAATATAAAAAATTGTTTACAAAATTAGTTTATATTTCAATAAGTTAATTTGTTTTTTGTGTTTTTTTTTTACCAAAAATATTGGTAACAAAATATTACCAACGTAAATATAAGTCACATAAAATAATCAGTTCCTTCTGATTTGGAAAGCTTAAAAAAATTAAATAATAAGAATTCCACCTAACACAGAGTAATGCCAAGCTAATCAGCAGCAGCAACGACTTAGTATTGTTGGATCAGGCAATCCTGATCAGAAAATTAAGTGCCTTTTGTACAGCAAATGCCAAACCGCTGCTTTTTTTTTTAACCAAAATGCAATTAACTAATAGTAAGAGCACCACTGTCAATATTAGCAGGTATATAAACTCCATATTTAATACATATTCAAAAATATAGCAACTATTGTTAAAATTCTTGTAGTGTTAAATAACTTTTACATTTCCTGTAAAAGTCAGATGTTAACAAAGATGCTACAGACTGAAAATCATATACATATCTGTTATTAATAAAAACCTTGCAGTGATTTTTCAACTGTTTGCTTCAGAAGAGTTCCTTCTGGTAAATTCAAATATGTGAATTCTGATGAGCCCTTTCCTCATCCCAGCCTCCATCCCCCATATCTTATCCTTAGCGTCTGCACCTATTTGGACAAACACAAATAGGAGAAACTTTTAAGATGTGAAGCTAAGACATTCACTCTTCCTCTTCTGTTTTCTTATAATGATTATGTGTTTATTTTCTAGGTTTCTTACTTCCAGTCATGACAAAATAATGGTCATCATCTTCCTTTTTCTTTGCAATAGTTTTTTTATCTCCACTATCCACATCCTTAACAGATGAAGGTGATTTCCTGGTTGAAGCTGGGGTTTTGCCACTTTTGGGAGGACCTTTAGTTGAATGCTGGCCCTTAGCGATAGCCTGTGCTGACTTCGGTGCAGTTTGTGTTTTGGTAGAAGACTGCGGAAGGCTCACGATGGACAGTGGGGTACGGCTGGGAGACTTCGAGGGGCTAGGTCCTGTCTTTTGGCATGTACTTTTATTCTGAGGCTGCTTTTTGGCAATGGAAACTATATTCTTATCTTTCAATTTCTGTGTAGTTTTTACAGGAGAAACTGAGGACACAGAAACTGGCTGATTTAAATTCAAGGCTGATTTAAGTTTCTGTGCTGGGACTGGCCTTGCTTGTGGGGCTCCATCAGATGGTTGAGACTGTGTTCCCAGACCTATGGCTATGGTTTTGGAACTGGGTTTTGTCATTTTTGCAAAGGACTGGAAAGAAGGTTTAGGCCTTACAGGTATATTTGCTTTAGGTAGCTTGGGGCACTTTGATGAATTTGAATGTGCAGCTAAGTGAAATACTGCATCATCTCTGGAAGAAATATGATTATGTTTCATACACTTAGGTTGAGTTTTTCCAGAGCACTTATTTGGCAAAAGTGTGGACTCAGGCAGATCTGTTGAATTCTGGGCTGGAATAACCTTGGCCTTAGGGATACTGGGGGATGGAATACATTTTCTCAGTGACTTAGATACACAAGGTGCAGTTCTTGGTAAAGCTGGTGAAGAAGTGTTTTTACCTACTGGATTTAATGAAGCAAGTGAAGATGATACATTGTTTGAAGGAGCCTGTAGTTTCTTTGTTATGCCTTTTGAAGACCTGAGCTTGGGATGAGAAGATGCTGCTGGAGAATTTGGAAATTTAGAACGGACTGACATGGAGCCCAGATTACCTCCTTTCAGTGAAGATGCTGGCAGCAATGCACCTGATGGACATCCCTGTTTTTCTTTGCTTTTTGGAATACTAACTGGCACGCTGGGTTTTGAATTTTGTTTCTGAAACATGCTAACTGCTGACAAAGGATTCATTTCAGGAGGCTGAGGAGTTCTGGCAGGCGAATCAGGTACACTTTCATTAGAAACTCCTTTTTGAAATGCTAAAATTTTTTGTTCTAGTGTGGCAAACTGTAATATTCGACAGGGGTCATATTTAAGCAGAAATCCTTGAAGAGTATCCCAGCCTCCACCAACGCGAACCATGACATGTTTTCCATGAAGCATCTGCCCCCAAAGGAAAATAAAAAGTAAAGCTGTAATACTATGAGGTTTACAGTTACAATCCATTAGCAGTTACAATTTGTGATGTCTGTAATCTATAAAATTCAGAGCATTTGCCAACAGCTTCACTAAAAATTGACAGTTTCTTTCTTGTATTATTAACATAATTAACTTAATTCATATTCAATTATGCATCTGACAATACAAAGTCTTCTAATTTGTATGGAAGGTATTTACATATAACATATGACTTGCATCCTAAAAATCCAAGTTATTGCAAGGGCAGTACTGTTCAATGAAAAGTTGAATATTAAAGGAAGAAAATAGCAGAGAAGGAAAGAGAGGGAAAGAAGGAAAAATGAAGATATAGGAAAAAATGCCTCATAATAAGGAAAAAATAATCCTGGACTAAAGATAAAAATGACTAAACCATGTACTTCACAATTTAAAATTATTTTCATATGTATTATATCAATTTAAGCTTTAAAGCATTTTGGTATAATTTATTATTATTTTTTCTTTGCAGATGAGAAAATTATGATTCTGAAAGATTAAGGAATTTTTCCCAAGTCATATAGCTTGGCCTGGCCTCAAATGTATGAGCTACCCCTAACCCAAATAGTACTTTTGTGAAGATAAGACATCCTGGCTCTGCCCGTATACCTCAAGTTGGGTTTTAGGACCCTGTCCATTCAGCAGGAAAATCTGCACAACTGTATAAGATTACAAATTTTAACTCTAAGTCCTATGTTCTGTACACTACCACATCATACTGCCTTAAAAAAAAAAAAACTAATTAAAAGAAAACACATGCGAATGTTTCTATATGAGCTAGGTGGGGCTGAGGAGGTAATAATAATATGTGAAATAGAAGAATATATGTATGGTGAAATTATACTTTTAAATACTTTTATCTTATTTTCCTGAATTGGAAATAAGACAGCTCTTGTATGAGAAGTAAAAAGAATGATGAACAGGTGAAATTTCAATCTCCTTACCAGCAAAATGAACAATTAATCAACTGTAGATGGGACAAAGGAAGGAAATGAACATATTTATCAGCATACTGGTATACACACTGATTCTGTGTCAGTGAGAAAAATATTTTCTGTTTAATGCCCAGGGCTCATATTATTATAAACTATACCATTTCTTTTTTTTTCCCCTATGGATACTCAATCGTATTAGATGTTTTATTTTTTATTCTTATGATGGAAAATTCTTCTTTTTTCTAAGAAAATTTGAGAAATAAGTTCCTTGGGGTCTACAAGGAGTTTTCCCCTATGATATTCAATGTCTAAATAATCTTAGCTATTGAAGTTAATTGTTTACTGTGTAATGAGTGTTTACCTAAACTCATCATATACTCATAAAAGAAATTACTCTTTGTTTTCCCTGTATAGTGAAATCCTTCCATTAATAGCATCTATTCCAATTTTTTTTTAAGTAAAAGGGGGAGCAAAAGGTTACTAAAACAATAAATCCAATTTCAAAACAGTATTTATGTGTAAATAAAATGAAAATAATGAACTTACTCTTATAAAGAGTATTTTATCCCCTAGTCGGTACCGTCCTTCAGATAAATACTCAATAGAAAATCGATGAGAACAGCTACAAGGAGGGTCTTCAGCAATATGTTTAACCTAAGATGATGAATAAATACGATTTAGTGCTTGTCACAAAAAGCATTTTGTTTAAACTGCAATATTTGATAGCTAAGGAAAACCAAACTCAAAGATAAAAATTTAAGACAGTTCAACGATTTAATCTCTTCTCCTGTGCTTGTTAACAAATATTGAGATTAGCCATTGCTAATATCTAACATAAAAGCCAGCAGTGATGAAGTCAGTCTCTCTCTCTCATTTACCAAACCATTACCCTATCTGAGGGCAAAAAATTGCTTTCAATTTTTCACCATTCTAAGTCCTAATGCAAAAAACAATTTCATTTATCCTACTTTTTCCCTCTTCAACTACAATAAAAATGAAAAAGTAATATTTTTGTGGCTCTTAATATTTGTCCATTTCTTTTTCAAAAGTTTACAGCATTTTCCATCGCCAATAGCAAATCCTAAGTACAGTTTACTAGAATTTAAAAGCACTAGGTTTCATAATTTTTAAAAATGTTGCTAATGGGGCAAATGGTATTTCATAGCTGTTTAATCTGATTTTCTTGATTATCAGCAAGTTTCAACACTGCACTTTCTTCTTGTGTGAACACAGACCTTGCCCGTTTACTTACTGCAATGTTTTTCTTATCAAACTTTGTAAGGTATTTATATAACATGGAAATGAACCCACTGTATTTTCCACTTAAAAAATATTTTCTCAATGTTTCCTTTTTATTTATCTTTCTTTAAGGTTATATGAGATTCAAAATAAATTTTATTTTCTACGTACTGCATTCTTTCTGCTTCCCATATTGATAATGACAGTCTACATATATATATATATATATATATATATATATATATACACACACACACATATGTACATGTATATACATATATCAATAGCCTAATATAGATGTTTTGGCCAGATAAAACAGTTGTTCATTCTGACATATTCTTAATCTGTCTTGCAAGGTTATCTGATAGTTTTACCATAGACTTTTATTACATTAAACAAAACAAAGCAATACTTTAAAAATGTTTATTAGTAATGATTTATTCATTATTTCTTAATTTTATAAATTTCACACTTTTATAAAATCCTACATCCTTTGAATAGTTCTAAACAACAGTCTAAGCAGAAAATGTTCATGCTCAGTTCACCTTCACTGTTCATATTGTAGTCACTGCAGGAGACCCACAACCCAAGGAATGGCAATTCTATTAACTTCTACCTAATGAACAGATAAAGATAAGAAGACTGTCCAGTTGTAACCCGTCATCTAACAAGAATGCATATATTCTGCACGACAGAATCCTCAAAAAAACCCCATCAATCCTCCCTCACAACTTCTCTTCCTCCTGTATTCTGCAAGTATCAGTATACCATCTACTTAGAGAAACTTTGGAAATCACTCTAGATTTTCTCTCTCTCTCTCACAATATCACTAAATCCTGTCAATTCTCCTAACAATTCCTCCTAAATATGTCTATATTTTGCTCCATACCCACTATTGCTGCTCAAGTTCAAGCTCTCATCTTATGCCTGGATTATTACCATAAAACCAATATAACCTCTACATACCGTGAGCATATTCCTTATAATTTGCAAATCAGATTACAATACTACCAGACTGAAAAAAGAATCAATGAACTCTTGTGGTCTATAGCACTCTTCATGATGAGTTCCAAGTCCCACCACTCCTCAACTACACATTTATTCCTTATCATACACAAGCAATAAAAAATCACCTTTAAAATATAATGCCCTGAATTCATCAGAGAACAGAGAATAGTACTGGTTTATATTCTGAATAAGAAACACTTTCTTTCAAAAATAGCATCACCTGTAGCAAACTAGAAGTGCTTAAAACTATGAGACTTCAAAGTATTATGGTCAAAAGAAAGTATATCAACTACTTACAGCTTCATGTAGCTCTTCATGCTGACAGCATGATTTTGGAATGCTGATGGAATCTTCAGCACCAGAAGTATTAAGCAAGGTCTCTTCTAACTCAATTTCTTTCTCAAGTTTTACTAACACTGGTGGCTCAACCCCATATCTGAAAAACAATCAGGAGATCTGATCATTCAAGAAAAGTTGACCCAAGCACTTACCTGCATATCAAGATAGATTTTCTTTCTGAGGTAAAGTCCATATGATCCTCTTCTACCAATTGTTTCATTGGAATATTTGAAAATGCTTTTTAATGTCTCATAGATTGCAAAATATCTATATAATAATCTTCACATCATAGCATAATTTGAGTTCTGGATGTTCCCAACATTCTACCTGGGATCCTGAAACATGGCTTCAAATGAGCTAGTGAGTAAAGACAGAACTGAAGTAGGTATGGGAGACACCACGCCTTGGCCTTCTGTCAGATCCTTTCTGTGTTCAGAGGACTTGCTTTGCCTTGAACTGCCTTAGACTATGTGCTCTTACCCTATCCTTAATCTAAAAAATTTAAGTAACCACTCCCATAGTTTAACAGCAAATGAATATAAGCCATATTGAGAACCCGGATGTTGACATATGCTCATGCAAACAGAAAAGTTAATAAAGAAACAAAAAGATAAAATATGAAAACAGTTAAGACAACGTTTTTATTTATAGAAAATAGTGTTCTAAGCTAAAATTCAGTAGCTTTAAAATGTTTATAACATTGAAATTCTAAAATATTGTGGAATACATACCTTGACACAATTCGACCAATTTCAAGAAGACAAAGATACACTTGTCTTGGATCTTTGTGCAAAACTGTGGAAAAATAAAACGACCTATTTTGTAGAGCAAAATTAAGTTTGGAAACATACTTCTGTCATGGAAGAAAAGAGTTAAATAAAAAAGAATAATGAAGACAGTGGGTTTAGTTGTTTAGAAAAAAATGAAGAAAATACACTTTTATTTTTTCTACATATTATCTTTGACAAATTAGTTTTTAAAAAAAAAAAAAAGAAACAGCTAACAAGAAGAGAATGAAAAATTACCATGAACCTTTATTTGCACAGCATTTAAAGTCTAAAAAATTAAGGGCTTAGTAATATTATTTATGTTTCAGATCTTTCAACAGGAGATACCATTAAAAGATATATATTACCTCAATTTTATTTTAAGCTATCTTTAGCAAGGATTATGTGCTAATATCTTTCTCAAACTCTTACAAAGAGGAGAAAGTGCTTCCTAACTCATTCTAGAATGAGTGTTACCCTGATACAAAAGGTAGCCAGATGAAGACATCATAAGAAAACTAAAACCCAATATGACTTATCAATATAGATATAAAAATCCTCAATGAAATACTAGCAAACCAAATCCAGAAGCATATGAAAGAATTATATACCATGCAAGTGGCATTTATACCATGCCAGAAATACATTGTTCAATATAAGAAAATCAACCAATGCAATATACTATTAGCAAATAAAGAAAAAATACACACAATTATCTCAAGAGACAAAGAAGCATTTCACCATTTCATGATTTAAAAAAAAAAATGACTGAACAAACTATGAAAAAAAGGAAAGTTTCTCAATCTGATAAAGGACATCTAGGAAAAACCCACAGCCAATATCATTCTTAAAGGTAAAAAGATTGAAAGTCTCCCTCTCAAGACCAGGAGAAGACAAGGATGTCCACTCTTATTATTTCTACTCAGCATTGTATTGGAGGTTGTAACCCTGGCATTAAGCAAGAAAAATAAATAAATTGTAACTAGACTAGAAAGGAAGAAGAAAAATGATCTCTATTAACAGATAACATAGGCCAGACATGATGGCTCACACCTATAATCCTAGCACTTTGGGAGACTGAGGCAGGAGAATCGCTTGAGGCTAGGAATTTGAGACCAGCCTGGGCAAAAAAGTGAGACTCTGTCTCTACAATTTTTTTTTTTTTAATTAGCCAGGCAGCCAGGCGCAGTGGCTCATGCCTATAATCCCAGCACTTTGGAGGCCGAGGCGGGCAGATCACAAGGTCAAGAGATGAAGACCATCCTGGTCAACATGGTGAAACCCTGTTGCACTAAAAATACAAAAATTAGCTGGGCGTGGTGGTGCGCACCTGTAGTCCCAGCCACTCGGGAAGCTAAGGCAGGAGAATTACTTGAACTGAGGGGGCAGAGGTTGCGGTGAGTCAAGATGGCACCATTGCACTCCAGCCTGGGCAACGAGAGCACCACTACACCTCAAAAAAAAAAAATTAGCCAAGCATGGCTGGGCACAGTGGTACATACCTATAATCCCAGCACTTTGGGAGGCCAAGATGGGCAGAATGCCTGAGGTCAGAAGTTCGTGACCAGTCTGGCCAACATGGTGAAATCCCATCTCTACTAAAAATACAAAAAAATTAGCCAGGTGTGGTGGTATGCACCTGTAATCTCAGCTATTCTGGAGGCTGAGGCAGGGGAATTTCTTGAACCAGGGAGGTAGAGGTTGCAGTGAGCTGAGATTGTGCCACTACACTCCAGCCTGGGCAACACAGCGAGACAAAAAAAAAAAAAAATAGCCAGCCATGGTGGCACACACTTGTAATCCCAGATACTCAAGAGGCTGGGGCAGGAAGATAAATTGAGTTCATGAGTTTAAGACTACAGTGAGCTATTATCGTGCCACTATACTCCAGTCCTGGGTGACAAAGTGAGACCCTGCCTCAAAAAACAAAACGACAAATACAAAAACAAAACAAACAAATGAAAAACAGGTAACATAATCCTATGTATAGAAGAAAACCCTGAAGAATCTACAAAATAACTGTCAGAGCTAATAAGCAAATTCAGCAAAGTTGTAGGAGATAACATCCATACACAAAAATTAGTTGCATACACTAGAAATGAATAGTCTGAAAATGAAATGATGAAAATAATTCCATTTACAATGGCTTCAAAAAAGAATAAAGTACTTAGAAATAAACTTAATCACAGAAGTGTAACACTTGTACACTGAAAACCACAAAACACTCTTGAAATAAATTTTAAAAGATTATAAATATGAACATATTTATAAACATAAAGTCATCTCATGTTCATGGATTGGAAGACAATATTGTTAAAATAGCAACATTCCCCAAATTGACCTACACATTCAGTGTAATCTCTACCAAACTGACAACAGCCTTTTTTTTTCCCAGATGATAAAATTAATATGAAATTGTAAAGGGCACAGAAAAACTAAACCAATCTTTAAAAAGAAGAATAAAGTTGGAGACTCACACCTCCCAATTCCAAAACTTACTATAAACTACAGTAATCAAGACAGTGTATCACTGGCATAAGGATAGATATACAGACCAATGGAATGGAAATAAGTGTCCAGAAACCCATACATTTATGTACAATTAATTTCAACAGGATGCTAAGACAATTCAATAAGGAGAAAACAGCCTTTTCAACAAATGGTGTTGGCACAACTGGAGATCTACATGCAAAGGAAGGAATTTGAACCCCTACCTCCCATGATATACAAAAATTAACTCAAAATGGATCAATAACCTGAAAGTAAGAGGCAAACACTGTAACGTTTATAGAAGAGAGTATAGGTTAAAAAATGTATGACCTTGATTAGTCAATGGATTTTTAGATGACCAAAAGTATGGGCAAGCAAAAAAAACCAAGATGAACGTCACCAAAATTCAAAACTTTTGTATATCAAAGGATACTATCAATGACGTAAAAACATAACCCAAAGGCTAGGAGAAAATATTTGCAAATCCTATCTAATATAAGCCTAGTATCTAGAATATATAAAGATTTCTTGCAAGTTAAAAAAAAAAAGGATAAATGACTCAATTTTTAAAACAAGCAAAGGATTTGAATAGATATTCTCCAAAGAAGTTATACAAGTGGTTAACAAGCATATAAAAAGATGTTTATAATGTCCTTAAGGAAATGCAAATCAAAACCACAACAAAATGATACTTCACACCCACTAGGATGGTTATAATAAAAACAAAAACAGGCAAATAACAATTATTAACAAAGATGTGGAGAAATTGGAACTTATGCACTGCTGGTGGAAATGTAAAATGGTACAGCCACTTTGAAAACAGCTCCTCAAAAAAGATAAACATAGAATTACCATATTATCTAGAAATTCCACTGCTAGGTGTACAAATTCCACTTCAAAATATGTACACAAATATTCATAGTAACATCATTAATAATAGCCAAAAAGTGGAAACAATCCAAATGTCTGCTAGCTGATGAATGGATTTAAAAAATGTGGCATATCTATACAATGGAATATTAGTCTACCATAAAAAGGAATAAAGTACTGTTACATAATGCTACAACATGAATGAATCACTGTACTAAGTAAAAGAAACAGACAAAAAAGGCCACATATTATATGAATCTATTTATATGAAATATCCAGAATATGCAAATCCATAGAGACAGAGAATAGCAGGATGAGGGAAGAGAATAATTGGGACTAATTGCTAATAGGTATAGATTTTCTAGAAATGTTCTGAAATTAGTAGTAATGAATGTACAACATAGTGAATATACTAAAAAACCACTGAAATGTACATTTTAAAATTATGAATTTTACATTATGTACATCATATCTCAATTTTTATGCTACTACAAAAGAAACTTAATACGCTTAAAAATGGTTATGATAGTAATTTTTTGTTTTTTAGGGGTTTCACTCTTTCACCCAGGCTGGAATGCAGTGGCGCTATCTTGGCCCACTGCAACCTCCACCTCCCAGATTCAAGCAATACTCCTGCCTCAGCCTCCTGAACAGCTGGGACTACAGGCGTGTGCCACCACATCCAGCTAATTTTTGTAGAGACAGGGTTTTGCCATGTTGGCCAGGATGGTCTCGAACTCCTGACCTCAGGTGATCTGCCCATTGTCAGATCAGCTGCAGCATTAGATTGTCATAGGAGCTCGAACCTTATGAGATCCATTACAGGCATGAACCACTATGCCCAGCCTAAGATAGTAAATTTTATGTGCATTTTAATACAATTTTTAAAATAAAAATACATTTAAAAGGAAATACAATACAAAGGTAAACAGAGATCCTTAAAAAAAATTTTTTAAGCCTGATCATAGAACACATACTAAATCCAATGATACAGTAATTGTGGATCATCTACCTTTCTGTTCCAGTCCTTAAAGTTAGAAACTCTAGGAAACTTCTGAATCCTAATCTAATAATGTGCAATGCGTGCATGAATTGCATGTGTACTGATTCTCCCAATAAAAATGGTAATTGTTCTTTGATTTATGAATAGTATCTATTACATACCCCAAGCACAAAGTATATGCTTTCAAAGCAATAAAAAGCCTACATTTGAGTTTAAAATTCATACCAAAAGAGGAATTTATTCTAAAATTTTTATTAAACTTGTTTTCATAAATACTTTCTAAGTACCTTAAAATAGTATATTTGTTTCATAAAATAGCTTTGAGTTGCTAGCAAAGTGTAAAAAATTAAGAAGCTTATCTCTGAGACCTTTGCAGAGTAAAACATTAGCTCTTTGGTTCAATGCCTAGAAATGAATTACTGGTATTGACAGTGCTTTATTTAGTCCTATATTGACCTTCAGGACAGTGAGAAGATTCCTTCTACTGAAAATGAGAAGTATACAACAATCTTATGTCCTTTCAGAAACAGTAAACTAGAAACTAGAGAATTCAAAGCATTTCCACTTTCTTTTGATCTCTAGAAAGTAGATGTGCCATTACATAAACTACACTGTCAGTAATGATCAGCCTATCTGGATCTAAAGCAAGATGCAAACAGAGGGATAGAATCCCATGCTTGCTCTACACTGGATAGGGGTGCCCAGATGCAGAGCAAACGGGAGGCAGCTTACCCTGTGTGCAGGCAATAAGGATGTGCACTGTCAGTAGAGAATTTTAAGACAATAATACAACCAACTAAAAGTCAGTTTGCTTTTTACTATTACCACAAACCAGCAACTCTAAACAATGTCAGTGATAAAAACCTCTACCAGGGCAGACAGCTCCCACAGCCACTGCCCGTGGCACACTGCTGCACTTACCACATTATGAATTCAGTGTGTGCGGGTAGGGTGTGGGTGTGTATGTACACATATATAAATGCTTTCAAATATAGTATAAAACTTAAATACCCACCACTTTAGTCACTGCACAGATGCTTCTGTTGACTTAAAGGAAATGAAACTGACTTAAAGGAAATAAAAGCTAAACACCATGATTATACATTATTAGGCCTTCTGTCATTTTCATAATTGTTTGATTAAAGGGAAGTTACTATTAATTTAGACTTGGTAGAGTATTCTTAATGAAAATATTAATTACTAAAGCATTAGTCCAGAACCCTCCTGTAGCCAACTCATTTAGGAATTTAGAATTTTAAGGCATTATAGATACATAAAATCTCTTAGTGAAAAGTTTAATATATTTGATTTAGTATCTGATTCTCCAACAGTTTTACATATATTTAAAGTATACATCTTTCTAGGAAAATAAGATGAGGCATTTGAGTCCTTACTTGGAAAGAAATATTAGAGGTGACAGATATTAAGACATCCTAAAATAAGCATTAAAAACAAGAATGACAACAACATCACTTACCTAAACCTTCAGATTCAAAGAGGTAAGTTTCATCAATCCCAATGTCCCTACACCAGTGAAGGAAATTTGCAGTATTGTCTCGAGCAAAGAATGAACCTGATGCAGCATCTTTCTTACAGGGCACTTTTCTCATTGGGAAGTTCTAGAAAAGACAAAATGGTTTCAAAAATGTTATCAAGGATATTTTCATTAAATATTCATTTTGATATTACTAAACAAATGTTCAATCCACCACCTGTAGCCTAAAAGTATACAACTTTAGAGAAAAAAGATATTTTCAAAACTATTTTATTTTACTTTAAAGCAGAGGTTCCCCAACCCCTGGGCCACAGACTGGTACTAGTCTATGGCCTGTTAGGAACCAGGCCACACAGCAGGAGGTGAGCAGTGGATAAGCATGCATTATCACCTGAGCTCCGCCTCCTGTCACATCAGCGGCAGCATTAGATTCTCATAGCAGCTCGAACCCTATTGTGAACTGCACATGCAAGGGATCTAGGTTGCACACTCCTTATGAGAATCTAATGCCTGATGATCTGAGGTGTAACAGTTTCATCCCAAAACCAACCCCCACCCAAACCTGTGGAAAAACTGTCTTCCATGAAACTGGATGATGATCATAGAACACACACAAAATGCAATGATACAGTAATTGTGGATCATCTACCTTTCTGTTCCAGTCCTTAAAGTTAGAAACTCTAGGAAACTTATGAATCCTAATCTAATAATGTGCAATGTGTGCATGGAGATTGGGGACTGCTACTTTAAAGTATATTCCAGAAAATGATTCCTAGAAAAACAATTTGGTCAAAATTAGCAGTAGGGTCCCTCAACTCTTTTTTAAAATGACACAAGAATCTTAATTAAAATTAAAACTGACAGCCTAATAATTGCAAAGTACATCTCTAAGGTATGTCTCTCTATACATAGTTTAATACAAGCCTCAAATTATTGCTGTGTTAAAAGTTAAGAGATGGACATGATGGCTCACTTGTAATCCCATCACTTTGGGAGGCTAAAGCAGAAGGACTGCTTGAGGCTAGGAGTTCAAGACTAGCCTGGGCAACATAGTGTGATCCCCAACTCTACAAAATATTTTTTTAAATATTAGCCATGTGTGGTGACACATAGCTAAAGTCCCAGCTGCTCAGGAGGCTGAGGTGAGAGGACCACTTGAGCCTAGGAGTTCCAGGATGCAGTAAGCTATGATCATGCCACTATACTTCAGCCTGGGCAACACAGCAAGACTCATTCTCAAAAAAAAGAATCTCAGACACCCATTTTTACTTACTTCCTTCCATGCAGATTCATAAAGATGGCTCTGAGTTTCTTGAGAAGACTGTCAAATAAGGAAGTAGCTGCTCCTTCTTAATTAAAGTTCTTTGAAAACTGATGATCTAAGTTACACAGAATTTTAATTTTTTTTTACTATCTGGTCCAAGAGTAGATAAATCTCGTGAGGCTAAGGGATTTTTTTGTTTTGGTTTAGTTTAAATTTTTACTTGTATAAGCAATTTATGAATATGATTTTTGTTAATGCATTAGGTACAGCAGGGTATTAAGTCTCTCCCCCAGTTCTTACCCCCAGTTCCTCTCTTCCCATAGAGTTAACCATTATTACCAGTTCCTTGTAAATCCTTCCTGGTACTATTTATTTCCAAAACTAAAATAACCTTCAAAGTCTGTTTCCTGATTAAATATAGAATATACAATCACTGCAAAAAAAAAAAAAAATCAAACCAACAGCAAAATACAAAGTATCAACTGAAATCCTCTCACCCACATTTTGGTGAAACATCTCTGCACAACTATACGCCTATTTGTATCTACAAAACGTCACATAAACTATTCTTCAATTTGATTTCTGTGTGTATATGTGCATATACACTAAATGACAGGTTGTAGACATCATCTGGGGTTCAAAATAGCATATTTTTTAAAAAGTTTCTAATGAATGTGTAATATTCCAATGTGTCTGGTTACCATTATTAATTTTTGACAATTTCTCTATTGATGAGCATTTAGGTTGTTCCTAATTTTTGTACTATCACTTTCACAAACTTCTGATTTTTTCAGAATAAATTCCTACAAGTAGAACTATATATGAAAAGATGTACTTTAGCGGGCAGAGCGAGATGGCCCCATACAAACCTACACCATTTGTCTTGCCCACAGGAACACCAAATTTTAACTACTAACTACACACAAAAAGCCCCATCACAAGAATCAAAAATCAGATGAGAAATCTGGTTCTAATTTCTTATTACTGAGAAAGACATTGAAGAGGGCAAGAAAGACATTCTTGAATTGCCCACTCCTCTGCCATCTCCTAGCAGCAACCACATGGCACAGAGAATCTGTGCAACTGGGAAAGAACACAGTGATTGTGAGGCTTTACATTGACCTCACTACTGTCCTTACACAGCAGAAGGCAGAACCAGACTTTAGTAGCTGATGCCTGCCCATGGAGAAAGCATTTGGACCAACCCCAGCTACAGGGGACTCACCCATTATAGCAGTCAGAGCTTGAGTTCACACAAGCCTTGCTACCACAAACTGGAGTGCTCTGGGGCCCTAAGTGAACTTGAAGGGTAGACTAGGCCACAAGAATTGCAAGTCCTGGGCAAGTCCTAGTGCTGAGCTAGGCTCTGAGCCACTGGACCAGAGGAGAAGACCATATTACCTACTGAGCCATCAGCCAGGGTGGCTAAGGGTGTGCTTACACTACCCCTCCACAACTCCTTGGCAGCAGCCACAAGGTGCAGAGAAAGCTGTGCACTTGGGAGACAGAGAACGCAGCAACTGGAGGACTTTACACTGAAATCAGTGCTGCCTTATCACAGTGGTGACCTGGCAGGATTAATCACCTGCTGAGTAAAGAACCCCTGGGCCCTGAATAACCAGCAATGATACCCAGGTAACACGCCATAGGTGTTAGGCTCTGAGACATGCTAGCTTCAGGTGGGACTAAAAACATTTCCAATTTTGGTGGCTACAGTAGAAGTCTCCTCCTGTTTGAGAAAGGCAAGGGGAAAAGTAAAGTGGACTCTGTCTTGTGTCTTAGGGACCATCTCAGCCACAGTGGGGCAGAGAACTGAGCAGGCTCTGAGGGGTCCCCGAGTTGAGGCCTAGGATCTTGGTCAGCATTTCTGGACCTGACCTGGGCCAGAAGGGAGGCCACTGCCCTGAAGGATGAATATCCTGCCTGGCAAAATTCATCACAAGCTGACTAAAGAGCCCTTGGGTTCTATTAGCAGTGGCCTGGCAGAAACCCACATGGGCCAGTGGTGGCAGAAGCCACAGGGAGAGGCTCCTCTGCTCACAAAAAGAGGAAGAAAGAGTGGGAAGGACTTTGGCTTGTAGTTTGAGTGCTGGCTTAGCCTCAATAAAATAGAACATCAGGTAAATTTCTAAGGTTTAAGACTTCAATCTCTGGCTCCCAGATAGCATCTCTGGACCCAACTAGGGCCTGGGGGAACATGACTCTGAAGGGAGTGACACAAACCTGGCTAGATGTGCCACTTGCTGATAAAAGAGCCTGAGGGCCTTGAGTGAACTTAGGTGACAAGTGAGTGGTGGTTACAGCAGGCCTTGGGCAAGACCCAGTGCTGTGCTGGCTTCAGGTGTGAACCAGTGCAGTCCCAGCGGTGGTGGCCACAGAGGTACTTGTGTCCCCCCATCTCCAGATCCAGGGCCTAGCACAAAGAGAGACACTCCATTTGTTTGGGATAAAGTAAGGAAAACAAAAAGAGAGTCTCTACCTGGTAATCCAGTGAATTCTTCCAGACCTTATCCAAGATCACTAAGGTGGTACCTCTATGAGTCTGCAAGAACTAGAGCATTATTGGGTTTGGGACCCAAGTCCCTTTGAATATCTGAAAAGCCTTCCCAAAAAACAATGGGCACAACAAGCCCAGATTGCAAAGATTACAATAAATGCCTAACTCTTCAAGTCCTAGACACTGACAAACATTTACAAGCATCAAGACCATCCAGGAAAACATGACTTCACCAGATAAATAAGGTACCAGGGACCAATCCTGAAGAAACAAAGATATGTGTCCTTTCAGACAGAGAATTTAAAATAGCTATTTTGGAAACTCAAAGGAATTCAAGATAACAGAGGGAAACACTATCAGGTAAATTTAACAGAGACTGAAATTATTTAAAAGAATCAAGTAGAAATTCTAGAGTTGAGAAATGCAACTGACATACTGAAGAATGCATCAGTCTCTTAATAACAGAACTGATCAAGCAGAAGAATTACTGAGCTTCAAGACAGCCTACTTGAAAATACACAGTCAGAGGCAAAAGAAAAGACCAAAAACAATGAAGCATACCTAAAGGATCTAGAAAATGGTCTTAAAAAGGCAAACCTAAGAGTTATTGGCCTTAAGGAGGAGGCAGAGAGAGAGAGAGATGGGGACAGAAAGTTTATTCAAAGGGATAATTTCACAGAATTTCCCAAACCTAGAGAAAGATATCAGTATTCAAGTACAAGAAGGTTATAGAACACTAGCAGATTTAACCCAAAGATGACTACCTTAAGGTATTTAATAATCAAACTCCCAAAGGTCAAAGATAAAAAGAGGATACTAAAAGCAGCAAGAAAAAAGAAACAAATAATATAAAATGGAGCTCCAATACGTCCAGCAGCAGATGTTTCAGTGGAAACCTTACAGGCCAGGAGAGAGTGGCATGACATTCAAAGTACTGAAGGAAAAAAAACTTTTACTCTAGAATGGTATAACCAGTGAAAATATCCTTTAAGCATGAAGGAGAAATAAAGACTTTCCCAGACAACAAAAGCTAAGGGATTTCATCCATACCAGACCTTCCTAAAAGAAATGCTAAAGTGAGTTCTTCAGTCTGAAAGAAAAGGATGTTAATGAGCAATAAGAATACTCTTGTCTCTCTTCAGATCGTAGAGATCTTTTGCCTTTTAATGAGCAATAAGAAATCATCCGAAGTTACAAAATTCACAGGTAATAGCACATAGAAAAACATAAAATACTAAAACACTGTAATTATGGCGTGTAAAATATTAAAGTGGAAAGACTAAGCAATGAAACAATTAAAATTAATAACTACAATTTTTCAAGACATAGACAGTATAATAAGATATAAAGAGAAACAATGAAAATTAAAAAGCAAGGGGATGAGTTAAAGTATAGAGTTTTTATTAGTTTTCTTTATGCTATTAATAGTTCATTTGCTTATGCAATCAGTTTAAAATAATGGGTTATAAGATAGTATTTGCAAGCCTCATGGTAATCTCAAATCAAAAAACATACAACAGATATACACAAAAAAAATTGAAGTTAAGAAATTAAAGCATACCACCAGAGAAAATCACCTTCACTAAAAGAAAGACAGGAAGGAAGGAAAGAAGGAGTCAACCAGAAAACAACAAAATGGCAGGAGTAAGTCCTTACTTATCAATAATAACACTGAATGTAAATAGACTAAATTCTCCAATAAAAAGACACAGACTAACTGAATGGATAAAAAAGCAAGACCCAATTATCTGTTGCCTCCATGAAACACTCTTCACCTGTAAATACACATATAGACTGAAAATAAAGGGATGGAAAAAGACATTCCATGCCAATGGGAAAACAAAAAAGAACAGGAGTAGCTATATTTATTTCAGAAAAAATGAATTCTAAGACAAAAACTGTAAGAAGAGGCAAAGGTCATTATATAATGAAAAAACGGTCAATTCAGCAAAAGGATATAAAAATTCTAAATATATATGCACCCAATGCTAGAGCACTCAGATAAATATTATATTATTTTTTATAATTATATTATTTAATATAATTAAATAATACCAAAAGAAAAAACAAATACCAAAATATTTCTTCTTTAATAAGAGAAAATAAATGCCAAATACAATAATATAATATATATAATATTAATATATAATAATATATTATATTTTGGTATGTTTTTTCTTTATTATTTGTTTCAAAAAAAGTTGTCAATTTTCTTCTTAATTTCTTCATTGACCCATTGGTCATTCAGGAGCATATTGTTTAATTTCCACGTGTTTATATTGTTTCCAAAATTACTCTTGTCATGGATTTCTAGTTTCATATATGATATACAAATAAATATTGCTATATTATAATATTATTACAGCTAAAGAGAGAGAAAGCCTCTAATACAGTAATAGCTGGAGACTTCAACACCCCACTTTCAGCATTGGTCACATCTTCCAGACAGAAAATCAGAAAAGATATATCAGACTTAATCTTCACAATAGAACGAATGGACCTAAGAGATATTTATAGAACATTTCATCCAGCAGCTGCTTTATTCTCCTTAGCAGATGGATAATTCTCAAGCTGAGATCATATGTTAGGTCACAAAACAAGTCCTAAAACATTAAACATAAAACCTGAAATAATATAAAGTATCTTCTCTGACCACAATGAAATAAAACTAGAAATCCATAACAAGAGTAATTTGTTGTCTTCACTGAATGGTCAGTGAAGAAATTAAGAAGAAAATTGACAAGTTTTCTTGAAACAAATAATAATGAAAACACAAATACCAAAACCTATGGGATACAGTGAAAGCATCATTAAGAGAGAAACTTATAGTTATAAGTACTTACATCAAAAAAGAAAAACTTAAAATAAATAACCTAATGATGCATCTTAAAGAACTAAAAAAGCAAGTACAAATCAACTCGAAATTAGTACAAGAAAAGAAATAATGAACATCAGAGCAGAAATAAATGAAATTGAAATGACAAAAACAATACCAAAAGATAAAAACTAAAGTTGGTTTTTTGAAAAGATAAATAAAATTGACAGACCTTAAGTCAGACAGAAAAAAAAAAGAGAGAAGACCCAAATAAAATCAGAGACTAAAAAGTAGACCTTACAACTAATACTACAGAAATTTAAAGGATCATTGGTGGTTACTGAGCAACTGTTCAACAACAAAACCAGAACAGACCAATAACAAGTAATAAGCTCAAAGCCATAATAAAAGGCCTCCCAGTAAAGAAAAGTCTGGGACTCAATGGCTTCACTGCTGAATTCTACCAAACATTTAAAGAAGAACAAATAGCAATCCTACTCAAACTATTCTGAAAAACAAAAGAGAAGGGATTACTTCCAAACTCATTCTATAAGGCCAGTACTACACCAAAACCAGACAAGGACATATCAAAAAATGAAGACAATAGGCCAATATCTCTGATGAATACTGACACAAAAATCCTCAACAAAATACTAGCAAACTAAATTCAACAATACATTTAAAAGATTATTCATCATGACTAAGTGGGATTTATCCCAGGGATGCAAAGATGTTTAAACATATGCACATAAATCAATGTGATACATCGTTATTGACAGAATGAAGTATAAAAACCATATATATCATTTCAATTCATGTTGAAAAAGCATTTGATAAATTTTAAATCCTTTTGTGTTAAAAACCCTAAAGAAACTGGGTATAGAAGGAACATACCTCAGCATAATAAAAGCCATATAATGACGGACCCACAGCTAGTATCATACCGAATGGGGGAACACTAAAGCTTTTTCTCTAAGGTCTGGAGCAAAACAAGGATGCCCACGTCCACCACTGTTATTCAACATAGCTCTGGAAGTCCTAGCTAGAGTAATCAGACAAGAGAAAGAAAGAATGGACATCCAAACTAGAAAGGAGGATGTCAAATATTCTTGTTTGCAGATGATATGATCTTATATTTAGAAAAACCTAAAGACCCCCTCCACACACACACACACACACACACACACACACACACACACACACACACCAAAAAATAAAACTATTAGAGCTAACAAACAAATTCATTAAAGTTTCAGGACACAAAAATCACTACAAAAATCTGTAGCATTTCTATGCCAATAATCTGAAAGAGAAATAAAAAAAAATCCCATTTACAAAAGTCATAAATAAAATTAAATACCTAGGAATAACGTAACAGAAGAAGTGAAATATCTCTACAATAAACAAAACACCAATGAAAGAAGTTGAAGAGGACACCAAAAAAAATGGAAAAATATTCCATGTGCATGGATTGGAAGAATCAATATTGTTAAAATGTCCATTCTACTCAAAGCAATCTATAGACTCGATGCAATCCTTAGAAAAATACCAATGACATTCTTTACAGAAATAGAAAAAAAAAATCCTAAAATTTACATGGAATTGTAAAAGATTGAGAATAGCCAAAGCTATCCTGAGCAGAAAGAACAAAACTGGAAGAATCACATTATCTGACTTCAACCAAAACAAATGGTACTGGCATAAAAAGAGACACAGATCAATGGAACAGAAAAGAGAACGCAGATATAAATCCACATACCTACAGTGAACTCACTTATAACAAAGATGCTAAGAACATACATTGGAGGAAAAACAGTCTCTTCAATAAATTTTGCTGGGAAAACCGGGTATTCGCATGCAGAAGAATGAAACTTGACCCCTATCTCTCACCACATACAAAAATGAAATAAAAATGGATTAAAGACTTAAATCTAAGTCTTAAATCTGAGACCTCATATTATGCAACTGCTACAAGAAAACGTTGGGGAAACTCTCCAGGAGATCAGTCTGGGTAAAAACTTCGTGAGTAATATGCCACAAGCAAAAGCAACCAAATAAAAAATAAATAGGATCACATCAAGTTAAAAACTCTTCCGCACAGTAAAGGAAACAATCAACACATTGAAGAGCAACCCACAGAATGGAGAAAATATTTGCAAACAACCCATCTGACAAAGGATTAATTAGAAGAATATATAAGGAGGTGAAACAACTCTATAGGAGAAAAATCTAATAATCCTATTTTAAAATGGGCAAAAAATTTGAATAGGCATTTCTCAAAAGAAGACACACAAATGGCAAACAGGTATATGACCAATGAGCAGCATCACTGATCATCAGAGAAATGCAAATCAAAACTACAATGAGATATCATCTTACCCCAATTAAAATAGTTTTTATCCAAAAGACAAGCAGTAACAAATGCTAGCAAAGATGTGGAGCAAAAGGAACCCTCATATACTGCTGGTGGTAATACAAATTACTACAGCCACTATGGAGAACAGTTTGGAGGTTCCTCAATAAACTAAAAATAGAGCTATTATATGACCCAACAACCCACTGTTGGGTATATACCCAACGGAAAGGAAATCAGTATATTAAAAAGATACCTGTATTCCCATGTTGGCTGAAGCACTGTTCTCAATAGCCAAGATTTGGAATCAACCTAAAAGCCCATCAACAGATGGCTAGGTAAAGAAACGCGGCACATATGTACAATGGAGTACCATTGAGCTACAATAAAAGACTGAGATCCTGTCATTTGCAACAATATGTATGGAACTGGAGGTCATTATGTTAAGTGAAATACATCAGGCACAGAAAGACAAACATCACATGTTCTCACTTATTTCTGGGTGCTAAAAATAAAAATTGAACTCATGGAGATTAAGAGTAGAAGTACAGTTAGCAGAGGCTGGGAAGGGTTGTGGGAGGTGAGGTGAAGTGGAGATGGTTAAGGGTGCAAAAAAATAGAAAGAATGAATAAAACCTAGTATTCTATAGCACAACAGAGTGACTACAGTCAATAAAATTTAATTGTACATTTTAAAATAACTAAAAGAGTACAATTGGATTGCTTATAACATAAAGAATAAATGCTTGAGGAAACATATCCTATTTTCCATGATGTGATTTATTACTTATTGCATGCCTGTATCAAAGTATCTCATGTACCCCATATATACACCTACTATGTACCCACAAAATATTTTTGAAAATACTTCATTTTCAGTGATATATATATGCATGTATGTATGTATGTATCATCCATTGTCCCACACAATGATGATACTCCTTTACATTTCCACCATGTGTAAATTTCCAGACCCCAAACTCTTGAAAATACCTATATTTGATGGAAAGAGAGGAAACCTTATCTACTTCAAATCATAATTTCAGGGTTAATGAATGAAAACTGTCTAAAAAAATTATTTATCCAATCAGTACTTATAGAATTTACCACCAATGCAATATATGGAGAATATATAAAGAAGAAAATAATAATAGCAGCTGCTACTTGTATGCCAAGATCAATCACAAGCTCCTTTCCCATTTAACCCTCAAAACAATTCTATAAGGAAGTTACGTTAATGTTCTCAAGAAGAGTTTGATCTACTATGCATCAAGCACTATGTTAGACACCATCTATACGTTCTCTCATTTAATTTGATTGAACTCTCACAAATAAATCCTTAGGTAAATGTTAATCTTATTTTATAAAAGAGAACATTTTTCCAGATCTTGAAAAGGGTTAAGTAAATTATTCAACGTCTCCTAGCCAGTTGGTGTGGAAGTTTACAATCTTCTAGAGATAAGAAATGCACATAAATTAATAGGTACCAAGATATAAAATCAATACTGTCAAACATTTACTTACTCCTGATTCTTCAGAATTGCATGCTTTCACCATGTTTTGAAGAACATCAATCAGCTGACATAACAGTACTCCATTATCAAGTTCTTCCAATAATTTTTCTGCCTTAACTTTAATACCTAAACACATATTTCCAGATCAGACTCTAAATACTCTTAGAAGGTACAGTTAAATAGCAAATAATGGTAAGTTAACTTAATGATATTGAAACAAAAATATCTGTAATGCAGAAGTACAGAAAAAGAAAATTCACATCAATTTTATTTCATTTAAGATGAAATAAATTAACTGCATGTTAATATTCCCTGCACAAGAAAAAGAGTATCTATAAATAAGATGGACTTGATTGCAATTTTAAAATTAAAGACAATACCATAACGAATACCCAGGGAGTATCAACTTTTTACTTCTAGAATGCCTTCTTTAAAAGCATGATTAAAATTACATAATAAACTCTAAACATTATCCATCAGACTGATAATATAGACAAGTATACTGGGTATTTGGTATTTAATTACCTTGGAAGGGCTATTAAGATATTCCTTTTCATGAGAACCTGATTAATTCTACATAAAATTAAAGTAAAATTTTTCTGGGGAGAAAGTTTAAAGCATTCAACATATTCTCTAATAGAGTAAAAAATATGATGTCAAACATTCTCCAACCTGACATTTCTTCCTAGGTTTCATATGCCTCTATCCTTCAATGACTCAGAAATTGTAATCATTTTACCCACAGTTTATGTTTCATTCAAAAGTTCATGGCTTATACAAGACTCAGGTGGCTGGGATGGGGGCAGGAAATCAGTAAAAAAAAATTAGACCAATATACTTTTTAAAGATTATTTTAATATTAACAACGAAAATGTCGATTATTCAAAGCTTACAGACCTCTTCAGTTAAATCTCAAATTTCCTACCATTCAAGACCCAAGATTCACAGTGAATCACAGTATTTCCCCAGCTGAAATGTAAGCTTGGTGAGAGCAAGGGCATTGCATACTTCATTCACTAGAGTATCCCTAGCATCTATAACAACCACTCCTTGACAAAGAGTAAGGCTCTCAATGAATACATATTGAATAAGATAATACAATTTTGGGTATTGTTTCAAGCCTTACCCAATAAACCAGATAACCAAATCGACAGATCTTCTTGCATGGGCAACAGAGTGGCTTCATGCCTCACAGCTATCCACTCATCATACTGACAAACATTAGCCAATCCTGGTCCATGTCTGGGAGTCAGAGGACTCCGTGGACTTAGAGGCAGATCTTCTCCAAACCATACCTAAAGAAAAATAAATCAATCAACTAAATGAATACAACCTAAAAGTCATCATAATCCACATCAGTATTTAAATGATGAAGCATAAATCATACATAATAGACACATATAAAAAAACTGCTGCAGCTCACAGCAAATATATAAATTCGAAGTAAACTATTAGGCCTAGACGTGTAAGCATTTTCTTTTTCCTTTTTTTTTTTTCTTTGAGACAGAGTTTCATTCTGCTGCCCAGGCTAGAGTACAGTAATGCAATCATGGCTCACTGCAGCCTCGACTCCCAGGCTCAAGCAATCCTCCCACCTCAACCTCCTGAGAAGCTGAGACACAGGCACACGCCACCACACCCAGCTAATTTTTAAATTTTATTTATTGCAGAGATGTGGTTGCCCTATGTTGCCCAGGCTGGCCTTCAATTCCTGGGCTCAAGTGATCCTTCTGCCTCACCTCCCAAAGTTCTGGGATTATAGGCATGAGCCACTGCACCCGCCCAAGACATTTTCAATATTCAATATTGTGGTCAATGTAAGAAAACCCCTAATTAATGAATGGATTCTACTATTGAGCCAAGAGGGTACAATTCAACAAATAATATTTTCCCTTCACTTGTTACCTTAGTAAGCTTAACAAGTTATGTGACCAGAGTTTTAGCATCTTAGCTGTAAGATGGGTCCTGTCTTATAAAATATACTTTTGTAGCATCTGGCATTGAGCCTAGCAGATAGCAGAGACTCAATCAACATTTGTTGAATGAATAAATGAAGCATAAATAGCATTTTGAAAACTTCAAATCATAATAACAGTGTTATCTTAAAAAAACAATTTCTAAGTACTTTAGTTTAAAACAAGTGGGTGGCAAACTATAGTCCATGGGACAAATCTAGTCTCACCTGATTTTGTAAGCCCAGAAGCTAACAATAGTTTTTAATTTTAAAATGGCTGTTATTAGGCCAGGCATGATGGCTCATGCTTGTAATTCCAGCACTATGGGAGGCCGAAGCAGGTGGATCACGAGGTCAGGAGTTCAAGACCACCCTGACCAATATGGTGAAACCCCATTTCTACTAAAAATATAAAAATTAGCCGGTCATGGTGGCACGAGCCTGTAGTCCCAGCTACTTGGGATCCTGAGGCAGGAGAATTGCTTGAGCCCGGGAGGCAGAGGTTGCAGTGAGCCAAGATCACGCCACTGCTCTCCAGCCTGGGTGACAGAGTGTGACTCTGTCTCTAAAAAGAGGGGGAAAAAAAGGCTGTTAGGTAAGTAACTGCACAGTATTTCAATTTTGCCTACTGGCCCACAGAGCATGAAATACTACCTGGCCAATTCACAGTTTAGAATAAAAATGGACATTCTTTATAAATTGTATGATTTTATAGATGTTATAATCAACACTTGCAAAATTTTGAAATACAATTAGATTCTTTAATGTAAGATTATTTAAAGAAAAGGCTGTATCAATTCTTCAAATTATAAAAGTAATCATGTCATTATGAAGTCACCTTTTTTAAAACAGATATAAATATCTCTTGTCCTTCCCCTTCCTAACAACTTAGAAAGTAATAATATTATTAGAGCCCAAGTGAAATGCATAGGAGATTCTCAGAGCCAGGTGGCTTGGAATGGAGACTCAGAACTTGAGTGAGGTGAGAGGGCGTCTGTGTATGGAGGCAGCCCTGTGCAAGATGTCAGACCCTGAGTAGGATAAGGAAAGCATCCATCGGGGGCTAAGGGTGAACATTCCAATACAGAGTGTCAGAGTCCAAGTGAGCTGAGCATCTATCCAGGGTGCAGGTGGCAGCAACAATGGGAGAATTTATCAACACATGAGGATTTATCAAATGGGAGCCAATCTTCTCACTGAAGAGAGATTCAGATATGGAATGAGAGAAGTAAGAATGAATCCTTTGGCGTTGAATTAGAATATCTCTCATCTGAGAGCAAAGAAACTCTCAAAGATTGCCAAAAGGATACGTAAGCCAGCATGAAGGGACTTCTGCAGAACTGAGGGCAATTTGAGCATTGAGATAAATGATAGAAATGGATTATATCACACTGAATAAAATAGGAAACTGTGAGTTAATACAGATATAAATAAACACTCTCAAATTTTAACAAGAATGGGATTTTTACAGTTTCAAAGTACCTGCACACAAAATACGTACTACAAAGGGAAAAAGAGTAATTTTACAGTTCAGAAACCTGACAGACAGCATTGTAACCAAATGATGGAGGTGAACTCCATCAATAATAGAACAAATCAAAATCGTATGCCACCTGATAGGATGCAATGAGAAAAATCTCTTCCCAATATGCATAACCTGAGTTTAATCATAAAAAATATCAAGCAAAACCAAATTGAGGGACATTCTACAAACTAACTGGTCTGGAGGTGCTTTCTGTGCTGAGGGTATTCACGCAAACATGGTGAACGTTCCTAAAACCTGCCAGACTTTCTACAAGAAGTGTGGTAAGCACCAACCCCACAAAGTGACACAGTACAAGAATGGCAAGGATTCTCTGTATGGCCAGGGAAAGCAGTGTTATGACAGGAAGCAGAGTGGCTATGGTGGGCAAACTAAGCCAATTTTCGGGAAAAAGGCTAAAACTACAAAGAAGGTTGTACTAAGGCTTTAGTGTGTTGAGCCCAAGTGCAGATCTAAGAGAATGCTGACTAGTAAAAGATGCAAGTATTTTGAAGTGGGAGGAGAGAAGAGAAAAGGCCAAGTGATCCAGTTCTAAGTCTCAGCTTTTCTTTTATGAAGACTATAAAATCTTGAGCTTGTGTTTTTTAAAAAAAAGTATCAAGGTAATTAAAGACAAGCAAAGACTGAGATACTGTTTCAGCCTAATGAAGTCTAAAGAGATATGAAAACTAAATGCAACACATAATTCTGAACTGGATATTATTGGAACAACTGGCAACACTTGAAAGCGGTCTGCCTATTAAATGGTAGTACTGCAGCAGCATTAATATCCTGATTCTGATTATTTCATTGTGGTTGTATAGGAAGATGTCCTTGTTTTTGAGAAATACACACTAAAATATTCAGATGTAATAGAGCATTAGATTTGCCACTTCCTCTCAAATGGCTTAGGCAAACAAGTTTCTCTATACTACACTTGTGATGGCTTTAAAAATTTTTTTTAAACTTATTAAATAAAGTATAAGTAAAAGGAATACCAAGTGAATCTAGTCCTTTCTTGATTTTTAAATATAGACCATTTTCCCCTTAAAATGTATTAAACTTATTGAGGTTCATTTGAGACAAGTCTTACTATACCAGGTCAAAAGTCATAGCAGTACCACAGGTAATGCAGACAAACTGGTGGTGGGGATGGAGAGGTGGGGAAACTACTTCCAATCTCCTACAGTGAGAAATAAGCAAGTTATTTTTTTTAATCACAAGGCAAACAAAGAAAATGAATAAACACAAGAGGCATGTGGGGGTAGACAAATCTAATTTTTTTTAAAAACGCTGTCAAAGACAAAAAAGAAATGTAAGTTATTTAAGAGACATTTACTTCAGGAATTGGAGTAGGGATTGGGAAATGAATTCCTAAATATATGAGGATCCTATGAATAGGAAAATGATTTTATTTCTCTGAATTCTCTTAAAATTGTTTCCAAGGAAGTACAGTAAAGCTTTGCTAATTATTCTCTTTATAAGCATGTCTTACTTCTATTGCAATCCTAGGACTCAGTTTAATGCTTAGCACATAGTATTCAAACATATTTGTTCAATAATTGAGGAATAGATATTGGCATATGACTCTTTGTACCATCAAAATCAAAAAGTATCTTACAATCAATTGTATTTGACAGTCAGTGGAATATATTATTTGTTCATTAACCATCTGGCTGAGCTGAAAAAAGGCAGAGCAGATGTAAACGTGAAGGAAAGAAGAGCATGAATTAAGAGGGTGGTTTTTTAAAATCATGTATGAAAATGGAGAAGCTAACATGTAAAAAAAAAGTCATTCTTACTTTTTATCACATTAGAGAGAAGAGTACATGTTGGATTTTCCTATTATTGTAAGCAGACGACTTTAGTAATCACCTGGGCTAGTTAGCAGAAATTAGTATCAAAATATATTAACCAAAACTGCATGTATGAAGGTTGTTCTCAAACATGCTGAAAGCTGTCATATTGTCATTAAGAGACATTTAATTCATAGGTAACTCTACAGATTAACTTAGGTACATGCACTTGCTTACATTTAGTCAAAATTTTATGCCTATGTACAAATGGGCCTTTTCACAGAGAGTGATTTCATAGCCTTTGTTAGATTTTCAAACGGGACTATGATCCCAGAAAGGTTAAGCACTATTGTTCACTGGCTTTTATACTATGTATTTATTAATCAGAATTAAGGACACAGATGAATGACAAGAACTGTCTTAAAGTATTAAATTAATAAGACATCAATTGATAACAGCTATTCACTTGATGTCTCCTCTCTGCAAGGCACTTAATAACCAAGCAGCTGTCTAATATAATTGGCAGAGAAAGAGGTAGAAATCCTGGGAAGTCCTCACATTCAACAGCAAAAATTTCCATGAGACATGTGAAGGGAGGATAGTCCTAGAAAAAAAAAAATCAATGAAGACAGCTTTTGGAATCTGGATCAGAGAAGATTTTATGAAACCATTAGACAAACTGTGAAAGAATCTACCATGTTAAGAAAATATGAATGGCCACTAGTGTAGAAATGAGAAAAAACATGGGCAATGTGGCAATGATATAAAAAAAACTCTATAAGGAATCAAGAAAATATAATTGATAAGAAATTAATTCCTGAGAGTTGGATAAAAAGAGAATGAACAGAAGTAATAAGTTCAAAAATGATTTTGAGTAATAACACAGTTCTGAGCATATGCAAGTGGATGTGAGAGGACCCGAAGGTAAAGAATAAGACCTTTTGGGAGATAGTCATGGACTCCCCAGTCCCAAAAAAACAGTATGATGGAACTCTATTAGTAGGATAGGAGATTATAGCTGCAGAGTATAGGAAGGTGTACAACAGGGTCATATGCAGGGCTGTTCTTAACTATTTTTAAATTCTCTTCTCTAGGCTGTCATCCACTGTTACATTGATAAGAGAAAGGAAAG